>APFE030694755.1:52946-204091 GCA_000404065.3 Pinus taeda | reverse complement strand
CTTGCGCATTAATGCAATTTTTTAAATACCTTTACCTCATCGTAGACTTAGGTTAAAAAATATTCAAAAGACCGTTCTAAGACTACGATGGTAGCTTTATTTTGAAGAAGGAAAATTTGATTTTTCTCAAAATTAAACTAGAGGTCCCCATTCATTTAGCATTTTGGACAAATACTAAAATGAAAAAGGGGGGGTTGTTGTTGGCCACAACACCTCCTAACCCCCGATGCTACATGTCAAATGATGAATGGAATCGGGCGATCCCTCCCGAATACTGCCTGCACCACAAAAGCGGTGCAATGGCCCTCCTAAACCGCTTCCCCTATTTTAACCGAAAAACTACCCACTGTTCATCAATCAATGAACCCGCCAAAATTAATGTTTTTTTCATAAAATCCCTATTACCCATATTTTCACTCTTTTCGCGCATTTTCTATTGAAAACTCATAAAGTCGTTGCAACCCCTGCAAACACCAAATTTGCTCACAGACCTCCGTCATTGCTCCACAGACGCTGCAGACAGCCCAACCCATTCATCATTTCGTACCAGAACTGTACAAACCTCTGCATCTGTCAACAACCGCCATTTACAATCAATTTCGCCCAATTCCAAGTATTTAACATGGAATACCAACTCCATTTTCAAATTCCAAGTAAATTCACCCTCATAACACTGTTAATTAAGTAAAAAATATCAAATTTTACTTTAATTTTAACACTCGGAGCCATAACCATCTGCAAGACCTCCGTTTACCTAAAAAACCCTTTGAAAAATCCCAAGAAATCTTTGATGAAACTCCCAAAGCATAATTCAAATCCACAAGAACTGAATTATGGCTACCCCCATTGCCATGGACATTAGACCCATTACCACCCTCCATTTAGACCTGGAACACCTTCCCCTGGCTGACAGGGACTTCTAGATAAAAGATATTACTACCCTAGATCCCCTGCATTGTCAAAGTAGGGACGAATACCTCAACCATGCTGATGAAATTAGCCTGTAGGAGTCAAATTTTCCCAAATACCAGTTCCCCTAAGTTCACATATTTCCAGAAATTGTCCATATGTGTTATGCATGCTACGTCCCTAGCCACAGAACCATAATGTCTCATGACCAGAGGGTCCTATTCACCATCACATCTGAGTCCATTAATGAAATGTTGCAGTTCCAACCAGGGCCAAACCTAACCCCACTCTCAATTGGAGGCCTATTGGACTAGTATCCCAAACTAAGATCTACAAAATTGGCTCAGCTATTCCAAACCTTCATTAGAGAGGAAAAAGACATACCCAAGGACTCCCCTCCATATGTCTCAGCCATTTTCTCTCCATGGGGCCAGAACATTGTAGCCATGATATCATGTGTTTTAGGTTATACCACAAGTGAGTACATTGATGAAATCATCCTTGCTTTCATGTCCATCTATACCCCAGGACAAGCCCCTGCAATCATATATGACTTTTCCACATTCATAGCTAATAGAATGCATGAGAAATTCTCAAGAATGGGAATGAGAGGGTGTTCAAATACTCTTTTGTATTATACCATCTATTTTTGTACTATCAGTCAGAGAAGTTTCCCTTCACTCTCCAAAATCCTGACACCAAGGGCCAGCCTAGAACTGTAATCTTTTGGACCCCACTTTTCCATGAGTTTATATCACCATATACCTACTCAAACTTTATAGATTCTTTTGTGCGTTTAATCATAAATATGTTGACTGGGATCCTCCACCTAGGATAAGCCCAAAAATAAAGAGAGTCCTCCATATTTCCAAGCAGACCCATGTGGGTGACTAGTACCTTTATCAGAACCATACAGAAATCAGAATATATGGTTGCATGCTTGCACCATATAAGCTACCAAGATACCTCCCTATGAGGTTGTTTGCCTTAGAGTATTAACGACAAATCATCAATGCAAATGAAGTCAACTTCGTCAATGCCAAGAAAAAGGCCTATTTTAAAATCAAATATCAATTAGGTCCCTTCATATGCAATTATAGAGAGGTAAGGAAAGAGGCAGACCTAATATTGCAAAGAATGAAGTTCCAAAGGATTTTTGTATGGAGATATGACCCTTTGGAATTCATTACCAAGAATAGGCAAAAGGTCAAGCTAGGACCTTTCATCCACCACCCCATACTAGAAATAGAGGCATATGCCAATCAAACAGAATGGGTGGAAGGTACTCTAGTAGACCAAGACAGCACAAGAGTAGATGTAGAAAATGCTCTGATTGATTTAGAAAAGCAGCTTGATGACAACACTTTTCTGCAGGTACTAAAAGAGCAAGAAAGAACCATGAGTACCCTTCCAGTCATGTAGACTCCTTAGAATGAGGAGAAAATTCCAAAAAGAAACAAAGAGGGAGCTTCCACATCAGGGATGGACACCTCAAATTTGAAATAGGTAAAGACTCAATCCGGCCTTTGAATAGGAATACACAAAAGATTCAGCATAGGTTACAAACACAGAAGTAGGAAGAAGTAGGCCTACCACTCCATCTGAAGGCATGTAAGAGCCTTCCACATCACAAACTCAGACGTCGGAAAGGTAGCTTAGTGTGGAGGTCTCTTCATTCAGCAGGCCTGCTGATAGAGACCAAGACATAAAGGAAAGATACAAGGAAATCAAATCAAGAAATGAGAGGCTTAAGGCCCAAACATGTGCTCAATACCTGAAACTGACTCCTACAAATCAAACAAGGCTAATGTCAACCTTTGACATTAAAGAGGGGAAGTTGTAGATGTCTTTCATCAAACCTACAGCTCAGCAGCCCAAGACAATATATGATTTCAAAAATTTTGACTTTGAAGTGTTGGCCAAGGATATCCATCCCATAGAACAGATTGAACTGCACAAACAAGCTGGAGAGATGATATACTCCACCCTGACAGGTAAAGCCATAGCTTCTCATCAGCTACAAAACTCTTTGAACAACATTTCTACACAATTTTAGTTAGAGAAGGCCTCCTCACAAGCCAAGGGTACAAGGATCAAGTCCTTAGAGGACTTAGTGATTGAATTGGGACACGATCCCAAGGATATAAAAGCTATAGAGTAGCTTATAAAGAATAAAAATGATGATATTTCTGCACTTAAGAGGCAATTAAAAATACCCTAGCTGCAACATCCTCAAACTCTAGAAGTCATAGAGGGCCAAAGTAGAAATGAGGAGTTGATGGACTTGGTCCTAAATCTGAATGACCAATTAAAGGAGACAAAAAAGGAGTTAGACGCTTTAACTCAATTGAAGCAAAGCGACATAGCTACAACTTCCAAAGATGTCATCTCTACAGTATCCACAGGAGTCCCTTCTACACTGGCAGCTTCATTGGCACCTACAGCTCCACCAGCCACAGCATTACCAATCACAGTAGAATCTACAACAACATGTGCATCGGGTGAGGAAGCTACAAAATTGGTTAAAGCCATGGAAGAGATGTCTATCCAAGCTATACAAATGAACAGATTAAGAGAAAAGGTGGCAAGTTTGGAAACTGACTACAAACTTGCCCAACTTAATCCAAAGGAAGAAGCACAAAAGGCCCAAAGAATGAGTGAAAGGATCAAAGTCTTAGAGAAAGACTTAACATTGGAGAAACCTCTTTGGCAAACCAAGGAGATGTTATGGGCCAATATCATTGACTCCATCAAGGATATTTGGCCATCAATTCAAGTTATTTTTTAGCAGACAGAGTTAGTAAAGATAGCTATAGAAGATATCCGAAAGGTCAAAGAAGAATTACGAGACATGCCTGAGGATGCCAGTAGACTCATCCACTTCATCAATAGCAAAAACAGGTATGAGCTCCAAGAACTCAACATAGGAGATAGGACTGAAACCATCTTGGAAATGAGGAAGGTCCTTTCCAAAAGGAACCTTGTGCTTAACTTAGAGGAAAAGTGCCACAACATGCAGATAGCCATTGACAGGTTCATGGCTAAATTCCAAATTTTGAGGGAGAAAGGTCTACCCAGTCCTTTGGTTATCAATGACAAAATCATGACATAGTTGGACTATGATAACAGACTTAGATAGTTGGCTAAGGAACAAGGTAGCACTTCATCCATAAAAGCCCTGCCAATAGGAAAAGTTTTGTACAACACATTTGAAAACTTGTTTTTACTTGAGCATGAGGTAAAACATTTATTCCTCACCAAGCCCAATTTTTCCAAATATACTGAAACTGACGAGATATATAGGAGGATGATGAATATAAAGTTACCTGTTGCAGAATGGTGGGAGACAATGATTGATTTACTGTAATAAATTTACAGCAAAAAGTTACTACACCGTAAAAGTAAAAGAAGCCAGGTGAATAGATGAAGACAGGGCAGCATGGTCAAAGAGTATCAGGTCAAAGATAAAAATTAAAGAAGATTCCAGTGTGAAATATCACAACTACAAGCCAGCATAATGGGCTACAAACTCAACCAGAAAAGCCAGCAGTACCAAATAAAAAGGGACAGCATGAAACAATTCATTAGCTGTCTCTATCTTCTTGCAAGAAGATATTTGTATTTCCTAAAATAAATCTCAAGTTTGTCTTGAGATATTTTCTAATAATTTTTTGCATAAATACTTCACAATTCAAAGTATGTAAGGTGGATTCTTAGACATTTATATAGACTTTTCTTGATCAAATACTGTAAGCTATTGTATCACTGTTTGGACCAGCAAGCTGGATTAATGAATAAAGCTAAGACATTTCACGGGATTCATGAGTAGTGTGAAGTACAAACAAGTATTTTCCCTTGTGATTGTTATCTTACTTTTAAAGTTTTTTCCATAATCTTTAATGTATCTGAAATCTGAATTCTATAATATGGAATGATATCTCAGAATTTGCTTCATTGCACTCTGTTTTGACTATTATGCATTTTAATGTTTTTTGCTAATTATCTGAGTTAAGGAATTCTTCATTGCTCCTTAGTTTAGGTAGTTTCCCTCTAATCTATAATAAAGGATTCTTAATTTCCCTTTTCTCATGATTAACGCCTATTTCTTCATCTTAATCTTGGTCTGAGAATTCTTGAGTGATCTCTCACCTTGGTTAAGATCATTTCACCCATTCGACCTAAAGACCTGTACTTCACTCTACTAGCTTGCCCTTTGAACACTCCCTTTAATGAGTTAATCCCAGTTTTGTTGTCCATCTTTGACTCCATAGCCCAATGGTTGAGAGACTTCATTCTATCCATCTATTTTAAGGATTCCACCATCCAACCTTCAATACAAATTCAAAACCCCCTGAACTTTAAGAACTAGCCTAAAATCCCAGCAAACAAAGCTAAATCACATAGAGAGAGCCCTCCCTTAGTCATAGGTTGGCTAGAGCCTATACTTAAAAGATTGGTTTGTGGTTACCTCAGTCTTTTACTTCTTCTGATAACTTCTAGGAAAAATTCTGAGTGACAACACAACTATTGCACAATCAACCCTACACTATATCCCTTTCCCACTGTTGTTTCAGCCCCTTATACCACTTGTACACCTGCGTAGATTTCTTGAAGAAGTGAGCATAACTCAGAGATACAGTCCTCTTCTTTTAGGGTCTTGGCCCTCTCTTTTTTGCATATAAACAACCACAATATGAGACTTGATGAGTATATATTGAGGGTGATTATTTGCACAAGAAGAAACCCTAACTAGTTAATCAAACTTATGTCCTAAAATCCTAGGACATGCCTTCATCACCTTGCAATTGATCAACATGAGAAGCAATCAAATTACCTCTTCCATTACTTCTACTACAACACGGAAGGTGTACGGTTCTCAAAAAATTACCTTATATGTTCAGCCCTCTTTAGGGCTCTAGCGACTGCCTCAAAGGTGCCTTAAACTCAACCTCAAATTCTCCTTTCAAATTTGTGAAAAACTCATCCTTTAGCATTTTCTGACTTCTATGCTATACTACAAGGATTTTTGGCCTTCAACTCCATGTTTACCATAGGTCATGTGACCACAAACTAGCACATGAGTAGGGTTTGACCTTCCCTAAAGACATAGTAACATAATGTGGCATGTCTTAGAGATTTGGATCCTAAATGCTTTCCCTTAACTTTGTAAGACACTAAGCCAACGTCTCTCCTGATCTCGGCCTTCTAGATCACAAGAGATAGAAACAAAACGTGTCCTCCTCTTCACAATAGATCAACTCCTTATGGTTTGTGGGTAAATCATATTTCTCCTTATCCCATGATCGAATGCACTTGGATATTTCTCAAATGTCTTGAGGTATCTTCTTCTTATAGCTTTCTATGAGGGGAAATGTTATCCCTTAATGGGTCGCTTCAAGTCTAGGTCAACTTGACTTTTTGGTCAAAACCTCAACTAACAAAGAATTAATTTCCTCCTCTATTTGATCAAGACCATTTTCCCTTAAGTCATATGTGTTCCTTTAAGGCTGCTCCACTTACAACAATTAATAAACAATTTTTTCTTTGACTTGGCTTCACACCCACACCTTGGGTGAAAAACCCCCAAATTGGGTACTCCACCCACAAAATCATTTTGTTGTTCAAACTCACACAAACCTAGTACCTAAGGTTATGGAGTACCTTTGATATAGAATAATTCTTCCTCTTAGCAGCCTCATTGTCCTATGGGTTATAAGAAATTGTCCACTCTATCTTGATTCCTTCCTTGTTAGAAAATTCTTGGAACTCCTTTCTTGTGTTCTCACCTCCATTATCTGACCAAAGAACCTTGATCTTCCTTCCTATCATATTCTAGACTAGAGCTTTGAACTGCTGAAAGCGACTAAAGACCTCATCACTAGTCTTCAAGAAGTATATATGGGACTTCTTGAAGAAATCATCGATAAAGTAACAAATTACTTGTATCCCCTAATATATTTCATCAACATCTGACCACATATATCTTAATACACTAGACCAAGAATACCCTTTGATCTTGTGTCACTCATTGGAAAATTTTATTTCATAAACTTCCCCAACACATGTCCCCTAAAAACATCATCATGTTATGTGCTCACCTCTGGAATACTTGTCACCATCTCGTGAAGAAATATAAGTGCTCCATGAGGTGTATGGTCCATCCTCCTACGCCATAGATCCCCTTGATCCCTCATATTATTATTGCTAACAAGTGCCTTAGCATTATCCCTCTGCAACCTGTACAATTAACTACTTCTAACTCCAATTGCTATAGGTGATTTCCAATTCTTGTTCCTAATCAACACATGCACACCTCTAAAGAGTACATAATACCCTTTATCTTGAAGGATAGATATGGAAATCAGGTTCATATCAAAGTTTGGCACATGCAACATGTCATGAATAGGAACTGGCTTGCCATTCTCCCTCTGAAACAAAACAATCTCTCTTGCAACGGGGTTTCACATGTACTTTTTCCCCATATGAATATGGAATTTTATGTTCTCCTCCTTATAGCTAGAGAAGTACCCCCTAACTCATATCATATGAAATGACACCCCACTTTATATATACCAAACACCCTAGGAGGTTGAGCTAGATAAGCAAACGATAAGTACAAATTATTGATCCATCGTGTTGGACAATTCATTTGCACTAGTTAAATTTGTTGTATGCTTCTTTCCCTTTTTCTTAGTCTTCTTTATCTACAAAAAATTGTTGATAGAGTGGTCAAACTCATGACATCTATAACATTTGACCTTGGAAAGGTCCTTCTTCTTCTTCGCACCTTTTGGGTTGGGTCCCTTGTTGGACCCCTTCTTCACTTTTCCTTTCCCTATTAGGGTCACCTTCTATTGTTGTTCCTCACTCTTTTTAGTCCTACAACTACTGCCATTGACAAGACTAATTCTAAGCTCCTCTTGAGTGAAATCTCTCCATAAACAATCCCAACTCAGTAAAGTGTCTAATCTATTAAAGACTTGAACGAAGACATCCCACTTCTTTGTAAAGCCATTCAAGGCTATATGCACCATCTCGTCATCATTTGGTTTATCTACCACTCCAACAGACTTGTCCTTTACTGATCTAAACCTGACTAAGTAGCTTGTAACGTCTTCACCCTTGTTCATCTTGGTATTTCTCAATTTTTCTTTGATAAGTAGCTTCCTCTTAGTGGTAGCATCCTAGAATAGTTTCAAAATTGCGTCACACATTTTCTTTGTTGTATCTAACTCAATAATATGCTGAAATATATGGTCCTTAACTCCATTAAGCATTATCCTTCATGTTTTGGCATCTTCCTTCATGTATGTTATAAGTTATGTTGGATCCGTTGGTATGGCTATCGCATTGGTCACATACTCCTTGAGATCATTTTCTTCCAACCAAAAGGTAATCCTAGCTTTCCAGACACCAAAATTTGAGGCTCCATCCAATCTGTCTTGATCTCTTGAACCTGTTGAGGTCATTTTACAAACAATTGAAAAAACAGTGAGACCCAAATAAACTGAAGAATATGAACTGGGTGTTAAACCCTTGACTGTTCTCTTCATGTGCCTACGCAAGGCCTTCTTCTGCCCTCAGATTTTCTCAGATACCATGTGAAATTTTTAATACTATAGTAGTTATTGGTTATTATTCACATATTTGAAAATATTATTTATATCCTGCAATTTATATGCAGCAAATATTGAATAAAACACTACCGCAACTTCACAGAAAAATTAAATCGCAGTAACTAATAAAATATTGCACACGCACAAAATAGTGAACACCATATCTTTGGAAAAATGTATCTAGAAAAACCCCTCAGGGGAAAACCTGTGCAACAAAATTTGTGATTGAAATTTTATAATTTCTTTCTATAAATTGGCTAAGTTTCAATAATTATTTTTCTCCAACAACCAGCACGGAAAAAAAATATTGGAAGGAACTCAACCTCCCTCTGCAAGATAACTTGACCCTCTTGATATAATTTGGCCTCCCTCTATAAGTGCGTAAAACCTCACACCTTCACCCTTGGCTGAAGGAAATTCAGCCTCTGGAAAACTTGGCCTCCTTTGGCAACTAAACTTGACTTGACGTCTTGAACTTCCCTGAAAGAAATTGGACTTAGAAACTGCCTCTTTTTCTCACACATGCGAATACAAACTTGGCCATCATAAACCCTTGCTCAATAGAAATATCTTAACCTCCTGCAGACAAATCAAACAAGAAATTTTTTTCCTTCTAGATCTTAGAATCTGGAAGAAATTGATGAATAAATTATCTCTGGAAATATTCTACTCAACCACTATTGTGTCGTCTCTACTTGGTGTCCTCCACTCTATCATTGTGCACTTGTTATCACTACAAACTTGTGTCTTGAATGTATTCTCCAAATGCCCATTAGTTTCCTCTTATAATATCTTTTTGAGCAACCAATGGCCATGATCTATTCTCAATCGATCACTAAGACCATCTTGACCCCATCAAATGACTTTTCTAGAAGTCACTGGAGGAAAATCGATTTACCTAAATTAATCCCGATTAATTAAGTCATTTCCATAAGCTAGACTTAGGAAAATTAATAAATTGGTTAATTAATTCTAATTAAGGAAATTTTCCTTAGAAACTTTTTCTAGGTATGGGAGAAACTTTTTCGTTTCTCTAGCCTCATAGACACCACCTGAGACTAGAACACCTATCTGAGCTACCTAAACTAACAAATCTCAATTTTCCCATAATATTTAGGATGGTAAGATGAGATGTGAGCTATTTGAGAATTATTGTGACTGCTAAAAAACCAAAAATTTTAGACTAATTGAAAATTTGGGGACCCCCTTTACTCAACTTCATATCACACTTTTCCTAGGGTCTCTCAGGGTTTGACTCCTTCGCTGACCTAGTGAGGGTTTCACTGCATCCTAACGAGCATAGGAATAAAGCTTTGAAACTTGTGCTTTTCTACCTTACTTGTAAGTCACAATCGAAATTTACAATGCTAGTCTCCCTAGCCTCTAAAAGTGCTATAAGTGACTTAGTCTAATTATTCCTTTCCCTCTAGTCACAAATTACATCTTCAGTTTATAGTGACTTATCATTGCACTTTAGAATTGTGATTGACATTATCTCTGGCGCATGCAATGAACATAGTTTGCATTTTCGATTTGCAGCCTCCCACATACATAACCACTTATATATGAAACTTACTCCCTCATTCCGTTTCACTCTTCCTTCACTATTGAGTGAGTGAACATCTCCTCCAGATAGTTGGTGCGATCACGACCTCTTAGTAAGTAATACATAATCTTTGTAATCGTTGCTCTCATTTTCATTACCAAGTTTAAAACGGTCCATTGCCCACATCCTTACATGCTTATAAAGCCCAATGTAAGCTCTCATTATTACCTTTGCGCTCAACCAACAAGCTCTTATCCTTGACCTTTCATTAACTCATGGAATCGTGTTGTCAAGTAGGCGCCAATTCTTTTAATAATCCTAAAGCACAGTGCTTGTGGTTTCATGTGACCATACCTTATCCTATCATTTTTCTTAGGGATTTGTACTATAGGTCCATGTTGAAACTATTTTATTTTTCTTGTGGTTACTATATTGAACCACCCAAATCAATCTCGTTAACTAAAACCCTTAAATCAATTTCATATATTCTTTAATGGTGAATGTATGAGTTTATGGCTTTAATTTATTTGAAAGGGATTACACTTGTTTTTGGGTTTTAAATCCAATGATAAATCAGTAGGTGCCATCATAGGAGTCATGTTTTGAAACTACATGAATTCATTTAAAAGGATTCACATTTTTCTTGTGGCGTAATTCCTTTAATCAGCACATTCAAAGCCTAGAGCATCCCTTGCAATCTGATAATAGGAAAAAAAATTGCCATCGCATTCATACTATGCAATGAAACCCTAATCTCAAATTTTGATTTGAAATATAACTTTCAACTGTGACTAAGTTGGTCCCTTTCTCCCCTTGATCGTTGGTCACATTTCCAACCCACACTAAAATTACAACCTCAAATTGTGACTTGCAATAGGACCAAGAATCACAACTAGTCTAAGGTTGTAGATCAAACTTCTAGTCTCTATTAATTGTAGTCAGAAAACAAAATTTGTGCTAGGTTTTTAAATCACAAAAAAGGCCTGGGTTGAAAATCATAATCTTAGCCCCCATCGACACTATAGTTTAAAAATGTGACCTGTGTTGTAAATGAAACCTGCAACTATACCAAACTTGCCAATTCCATTAAGTCACAGAGTGCAGTTGCAACCCTCAGTAGCACTATGATTTCAAATTGCAACTTGTTTTATAAACTGGAATTGCAACCTACATAAATTCTCCATCCCTAACAAGTATGATAAATCTAATCTTGCCATCTATAAGCATGACCTAGAATTTCATATTTTTCTTGTACAATTAGTGATTGTCGTTCGCATAATATAACATTTTTTTCATTAATGAATATCTTCGATATGTCAGGTACAGTCAAACCAGATTTCCTCAGCATGTCATCTTCTTCTAGAGAGATGGTTCCGCATGTCATAAGAGGGTTTGGAATTAGCTCTAGAAGGGTTGAAAGCAACATTGAGCGAATTGTGAACAACCCTTCGAAATTTCCTGTCTATGGTGACACTATTTGTTATATTGACAACACAACAAATCTAACGTGGCATGACATCTACTCAGATGTTTCAAGGAAATAAATCCTTTAGGATGACGAGGAATTCTAAGCGTACATGAAGGTAAAGAAGTATTGACTACACAAGGTTGCAACACACCCACTAGTCTTCCCATGTGCAAAGACAATAGAGTGGATTCTTCTGCACATAGAGGAAGAGTAGTGCACTATAAAATTTATAAGGGAGAAATTGTTGCATCATTCACTGCAACAAATATTGCAAGTTATTATAAGTTTCCCAAGCATCAAGAAAATTTCAATGGTACGTGACTTGCTGGATTTGATGGATCTGCTAAGGACATGTCGAAATCTTGGTACCAAGAGCCAAATAAATTCAGGCATAGAGAAAATGGGATTGATAAGATGAAATATCTCAATTTTTTTTTACCAAATTGTAGTTTATATGATAAATAGGCTCTATAGAAAACCAGTTACCAAAACCTTTCAAGAAACTTATGTCCCCTTAATGCATGCATATGCCACAAAAGAGACAATCTTCAACTGGGAAAGTATACGTGCATCATCTATCAAATTAAATGCCCATGTAGCAAAGAGTCTAACAGAGGAAGAACGGTCAGAGTTTTATATGGCCTCTTACATTCTAGACGCATTATGTGCAAAGTGTGACTTTGAAGACCTAGGCTTAAAGTGGACTCCTGAAGAAGAATAAATCATACATATTTCTTACAAGAGCTTATGGAGCACATGGTACAGAGGGATGTATGAGAATTTTGCAGAGTATTTTATTTCTTCTCTATATAGTGTACTTTTAGGTGAAGAACCTCCCTGCATATCTAAAAGAGCTAGGGATTCTCTTTGTGAAATTGCAGATTGGTTTCCCAATGGTGATACTACTTATATCAAGGTTTTTGGTGCTTACAAACCTCCTCATCTCTTCTAACATTTGTTATAGATAAAATGGCATTGCAGGAGGTGGCTTACCAACTCACCACTAGGTTGTCCAAGACTTTAGTGAAAGTAAAGAAGTGATTGTGGCCTATCTTCCCATTAGACATTAGAGCCTACACTATTAAAATATTTAAGGAGGTGGAAGCAGAAACTAAAGACATGCAGTGCTTCCATTTTATTGAATTAATTTTCCAAAGATTTGACCCAAGGGGCATTGCAATGGCACACTACAAGGCAATTAGATATGGTTGGGAATATGCTTCATTCACTAATAAAGAGGAGGAAAAGGTGAAAAACTTTTATAACGCTTCCAAGGCACTAGAATTGGCCTTGTAGCAGGAAGAGGCAAATAAATCAGAATATGACACCCAAGAAAGAATTATCTTGGAAGCAAGGGAAACCATTCTTAAAAGGAAGCAAAAGTAAGGAACTAGAAAAGAAAAGAAAAAGAAGAAAAAAGTTGATAAAGAAGGAGAAAAAAAGAAGCATCAATAAGAAGAAGCTAAGCATAAGTAGGAAGAAGAAGAAATGAAATTAAAGCAAGAGTAGGAAGAGTTGAGAAAGAAACAAGAAGAAGAGAACATGAGAAAGTCCGAAGAAGAGAGGAAAATAAAGGAGGCATTAAAGAGAAGGAATTTAGAAGCAGTAGAAAGAGGAAAGAGGAGGCAATGAAGAAAAAGAGCGAAGAGGAAGAGCTAAGAAAGAAAGTTGGAAAATAGAAAATAAATTAATTAATTAAAAAAAAAGGAAGAGAAAGGAAGAGGAGGAAACCAAGTAGCGGGAAGAAGCCTTAGCTAAGTAGCTTGAACAAGATCTAATTGCCAAGGAACAGAAAGATAAATTAGCATAAGATAATCAGTCAAAGAGCTCAGAAATACATTTTCATACTCCTATAACCAGTGGGCATTTCCCATTGTAGGAGTTAGGCATCACAAAGGAAGAAGAGGAAGAGGTATTGGATCTCTCTAGGCTTACCTTTGACCAAAGTTCAATGCCAGATTATAAAATAAAGGTGCAGATGCTTAGCTATGAATTTGAGTAAAGCCTATTTTGGTTGTCACAAAAATGGAGATATTCATGGATACTACAATGAACCCTGGAGTGATAGATTTTGTCTCGACAACTTTTGTAGTTTCTACAGAAAAAAAATAGACCAATTATAACCAAAGAAAATGAAGACTTTAAAGTAGAGTTGGTCACTTCTAAACAAAAGATTCTATAGTTACATAAATGAGAACCAAACTTTGTTGATATCACATTCCCTAGGTGAAGACTTGCAGTTATCGATTCATGAAGAAATCAAGAAGTTAGAAGAATTCATGGATCTTGTTTGTAATGGGATGTTGACCCTACAGTAAATTATGGCTCCATTCCCTGACATGCAAAGTGAGGTAAATGATAGAGGAATAATGATCAAACTAGCTTCCTTAGTAGTAGATATTATGTATAATTGGACCATCAAGTATCCCGATGTGCCTAAAGAGTTAAAAAGGAATATTGGATAACAAGAGAAAAGGATAATGATGATGTCAAGATCAATATGCAATTGCATGATAAGTTAAGCAAAGATTTGGATAAAGTGATGGACTCTTATAAGACCTTGCACAATGGGTTGGAATCTCTTGTCAAGGTGCAAAAAAAACCTTCCATTGGTGCACTAGGTGAAACTTGATCAAGAGAAGAGGCTAAGCATTATATCTAAGCAATTTTGGACCCAATTAAGCAATCTACTATAGGAGACAATTAGGAAGATACAAAAGAAGTAGTTGGGTAGTGTGTAGTAGAGCTTGTGAAGCTACATACAAATCTTGCCATGCTATTGAGTCAAGTACAATCTAAGAAGCCAATCTTGGTACCATACGCATTAGAATGTGTTAGTAGACATAGGGATGAGCTACAACACAATATCCTGACCATTGTAGGTGAATAAAAAATTTGGCAAGCATATTTTGTTCAACATCTAAAGACAGATGTTCTATAACTTTCTGTCACTAGGATGGTTGATTGAGAATGTTTTGTTTCTTTAATATTGGTGTAATTTGTATTTTTTTAATAGTGTGTTAGGATTTAGAGTAGAGAGTCACATTGAATGTGAAAGGTCATGTGGAAGTTGAAGAGTCATGAGCGTACGTGAAAGTTCATGGTAGGTGAAAGGTTACTCTACTTTATATAAATAAACCCTCATGGCTAGATATAAAGGACATTGAGTTTTGGACTTAACTTGTGCATATTGTTTGATAGCTTATAGATATTTTGGTGATACAAGAGATGGATTTCATGGATGTTTCATGTGATGGTGTTGTTTATATTTCAGCTTAATGTTTGAAGCTATTTGAGCCCGCGTATGCAATTCCCTACATGTTTTGTAGAGCATTGTGAGACTCTCCTTGCGGTGGTTTATGGTACATGTTTGGTACATGTTTTTCTTTCACTGTGTTTACATTAACAAGCTTCTTTGTTAATATAAGCACATATCATATGAGGGATTGTAATCTTTTAAATGCTTTTGTGTCATATTATTTATTTGTCGTTATATTCACAACATCTTATATGTTAGGTTTTCATAAATATGCTTAATTTGTGTTTATTAAAAGTTTTATTCATTTTCTAACGCTTGTTATTCATCTTGTCCATAGCGAATCTCTAAAAAACATGATGGTAGTTGGGCCCACATATCGGATGGGACTCCCATACCAAATGGTGTAAAGTCTAGTTGGGATTCTTTGACGAGGAGATGCCTTAACTGTAGGTAGTAAAACTTGGCTCGTCAATAGAATTTGGCGCTAGGAGGGTCATCATTGTATGGTTGGTATAAATCCTTGTTATTTCCCTTAGGATTTTGAGCAAGCAAGTAACCAACCTGGTTCCCATTCACCTGCCCCTCCCACTTGGGAGACACCTGAAATCGAATCCCCTCCTCATAGTCCTGAACCAACATACAAAGTTACATGCAACCAACTGAGAGTCATACACCCAATAAAATTCGCCAAATTCGTTAGAATTCTTCTTGTTGCATTTGTCTTACCCCATAAACGTTTGACTCAACCTCATACAACTCTCTAAGGAGTGTTAGTCAGCATAATCCAAGAGTTGGATAATGTTTCTTTGGATGATTTATCAAATGTTGTAGATGGACAATTGATAGAAATCTTTGAGGGCCCATATGGTTTTGAGAATGTTGAAGGGGAGAATCCTAAAATGGAAAATTAAGAAGGTTAAAACCAAAGACCTATTAAGAATTCTAAACACATTGAAAGAACTAAGGGCGAATAGAATTTAAGGAACGAGGGGAATTTATGGAACACTAACGAAGGCTTAGGCTCTGATTTAGAAAGTGAAAAAGAAGAAAATAACATGGCCTACAACCAACCACAACCTTTGGCCTAGATGGCATAGTCCACTCTCGATATTCAAGATATGCTTCATGACTTATTATGCCATACCTAAAAACATTTTATGAAATATGACCTAGAGAAAGGGATATCCGTTGAAGATCACATTAATATTTTTTATCTCTTAATAAGGATGATGAGTGTGCAACATGAAGACATCACGTGTAGCTTGTTCCCATATAACTTTGAGAATAAATGTGTTGCATGGTATCATTCTCTCCCTATAGCATCTATTAGAACTTAGGATGAGTTCAAAAAAGCTTTCCTGGAAGATTTTACGGAAGAGAAGATGCCTATTATGCTTATTAAAGAGTTGAGATCACTAAATATGGGGGAAAAAGAAAGAGCTAACGAGTTTAATTAGTGCTTCATGACTATACTCAACAAGTTCCCTAACAATGTGTTACCCCATTATTCCTACACTATTGACTATTACACCTCAACGTTGCCTCATAATATTGCTATGTTCATGGAGAGGGCAGTGAAGACTACACTACTGGAGAATTTTTTTTAAGACTATTGAAAAGGACATGATCGTTATTAGAGCACATGAGGTCCAAGAGGATTCAAAGGCTACTCATAAGAAACATTAAGATTCCTCTAGTAAGTCTAGTGACAAAAATTCCTTTGATTATGAAGCTCTACAAAAATATCTCAAGAAATTAAATAATGAGGTGTCTGATTTGAAGAGAAGGACAAGTGAAAGCTCTTCTGGTAGCAAATATTTCAAGCCTTTTTTATAGCCTTTTTCCAACATCTTTGAATATATGAAGAAAACTTGAGAAAATATATCACTCTGTGAGTTGGAAAAGCTATTTGGGCATAGGGAGTTGATCATCAAGACTTTAACATCCATGTCTTCAACCAGCAAAGCCACTGCTTCTTCCAAGGTTTCTTCCTTCAATCAGTTTAAAGCCTTGATAAATCTTGAATCCATTGTTAATGCAATGAATGTTAAATCAATATATTCAATACCTCCCTTCTTGTTGACATTTGATATCTTCAACTAAAATGTGCATAATTGTTTAGTTCACTCTGGTGCATCAACAAATGTAATCCCTTTGTCTATTTGTAAGAAAATTAATGCTAAACCGAAGAAGACAGATGTGAAGATCATCCAACTTAACAGATCTAAGGTTCAAGTTATGGGAGAACTTAACAATGTGCTACTCAGATTGTCTTCTGACTCAAAGGTTCATCAGTTCAATGACATTTTGTTTGTTGATACTCCTGAGGCATATGGGCTTCTACTGAGAAAAGACTGTTCTAGTAAACATGAGGGGTTTTTTGGCCATGGAATGGTCTCATTTCCCCTACAAAGGAAAGAATAATAAAAACAGGGTTAATAGTGAGCCATCCATGAAGTATATGGTTACAAACCTATAGGCGCCTAATGAACCGATCAACATCACTTAGGAAGAATTTGGGAGTTGCTTTTTAGAATATGACATTGGTTACTACCAAGCCATGCTATCGCCTCTCCTGCTAGATACACATCTAAAACTACTTCTCTTCCCTCTAGCTGGTGATAATGAAACTTGTATTATAAATTTAAATATTTTTATATTAGATTCTAGTTATATGAATATTGACATGTGGACGATAAAAAAACACAGGATGGAATTGGTGTAGGTTGTATCCTAATAGACCTTAAAAAGAATAAATTTTTGATTTCTTGATATTTAGAATTTCAATGTACTAAAAATATTGTAGAATATGAGGCATTCATCCTTGGATTGAAGAAAGCCATTGAACTATAGCTAGAATGTCTAAAGTTGATTGGTGACTCGAAGATCATCACTAGATAGGCACCTAATATTATTCATTGTCATTCACCTCATTTGAATAACTACTAGTAGGAGGTATGGTGATTGATTTATTCATTTAAAGTTTTTGGTATAAAATCAGTCACAAGAATTAATAACATCGTTGTCGATAGGTTAGCTAATGTTGTTGCTAGGTTTACACTACTTAGGGATAAATTTTATATGGAAATGGTCTATAAACCATATATCCTAGATAATGTAACTAATTTATGTGTTTTTATGACGATCATCAAATATTGCACTTCCTTTCTAATACAAACATTTTCAAAGATGCATCCATAGATGAAGACAAACATGATAGAGCCTTGTAGGAGGAAGCTAACACGCGTAAGGGAAACCCAATAGTGTGGTGTCACTTGAGAAGTTATTTGACTTGCACAATTGGTTCAGGCGACCTCCTAATACTAAGACTCAACGTTCCACACTAATGCATGAACAAATCAATCTTGGAATAGAGGTAGACCCCAAGTTCGTCAATCTCAGTACTTGTTGCTCCCTGGAGGAGAGACAATCTTTCATTGAGTTATGCAGAAAGAATCAAGAGAATTTTTCTTTGACATATGAAGATCTAAAGACATATAATACCTATATTGTCGAAATTTGATTTCGATAAAGGACAAGGTCAAGCCTTTTCAGTAGAAACTGAGAAAGGTACATTCGACACTAGAACCTTTAACATAAAACGAATTGAAGAGGTTGTTGGATGCACAAATCATTTTTAGTGTTAGGCATTCCATGCGGGTCTTGAACCTTGTTCCCGTAAGAAATAAGTCTAGATAAATCTATTTGTGTGTTGATTTCTGAAATCTCAACTGGGCTTCAAATAAAGACAACTACCTAGTCCCGTCCATGGAGAAAATTCTTCAAACTGTTTCAAGGTCTGAAATGTTTTCTTTTCTTGACGGATTTTTTAGCTATAACCAAGTACTGGTTTCCAATCCAGATAGATTGAATACCGCTTTCAAAACCAAATAGGAAACTTTCACATTTCAACATATGCCCTTTGGTCTTATCAACACCAGAACTACTTTTCAAAGAGCAATGGATATTGCATTTAGAGGACTAATTAGCCGAAGCGTGGTGGTGTTCCTTGATGATGTGACAATATTCGTAAAAAATATATCTAATCATTTACATCATTTGAGGTAGATTTTTTAGTGCTAAAGAAAATATGGTATATTACTCAACCCTAAGAAGAGCATCTTTACCATGTCCAAAGGGAATATCTTAGGGCATATAATAGCAAAAAACAGTATTGTTAACCATAATCACATCAAATCCATCATGTGAATCTTGTATCCAAATGGCAAGAAAGTTATGCAATCATTCTTGGGAAAAATCAATTTTCTTCGTAAGTTCATTTTATATTATACCAAAATCATAAATCCATTGCAACATATGATAAAAAAAAAGGTGTGGTGTACATATGGAACCAAAATGAGAAGGAATATTTCACACATATCAATCAAGCTATAGTAGAGGCTCCTACTCTTTACAGTCCTAATTTTAATAAATATTTCATGCTCTATACTTTTGCTTCAAATTCTACATTAACAATCATTTTTACTCAGGAAGATGACCAAGAAAATGAATGGCCAATATCACTTATGAGTAAGGGAAAGCAAGGAATAGAGATTAATTATCCTAATATGAACAAGAAAGCATATGTTGTGTACAAGGATTTCAAACACTTTAGACATTATACTCCTAAAAATCATGTCATAGTGTTTGTGCCTCACCCTACAGTTAGATTGTTGTTTTTGAAGCAAGAGCTAGGAGAACATAGAGCCAATTGGATGACTTGTTTACAAGAATATGATCTTGAGTTCAAGCCAACTCACATAATCAAAGGCCATGGCTTATTCAAGCTTGTTGTCGAATGGTCATATTCACATGAAGAAGAAATGTTGGGATGGGAACAATAGATTGGGATGTATAACAATGATTAGGTACCCACACCCATCCCATCATCATCTTGGTATGTGTTAGAGTCCTATAGTGATAGGATTCATACTTTTGAATTGGTTGAGAGTAACTCTTGTAATATTGTACATACCTTTGCTTTCTACAAATGTTTTCCATATTTAAATTAAAAAATATAAAGAGGGCATGTCCTAAAAGAAATATCAAAGGATAAGAAAAATAAGAAAAAGGTCAAAAACTAAGCAAAATTGAAAATATATATATATGATCCCCAAAATAAAAACAGAGCATGAAAGTGTGCAAGTCCAAGTGCCACTACTCTTTACTTTACTATCTTAAATAATGGTGGTGTGCAGCTTGTCATACATGCCACAACCCATGGTAGTCAAAATGCTTAATATTGACTATTTCATGCTTTGAATTTTATGTTTATAGTTAGAGAATAAAATCTTACCAAACAACTTAATATTGGCAGATCATTAGATAGGTAGAGAAAACAAAAGGAGCTCATTAGTTTAATTTGAGCCCTTGGAAGATATAAGGTTAGAAGTAGATAGTTTGTCTTATAAAAGAAAAGGAAACAAAAGGGTTTGATAGATTAAGTGCACCCACCAAAATGAAGAAAAAAAGTTAGGTTAGGTAAATGGGTAGGTAAAATAAGGTTGTAGAAAGACAAGTCATTTGGAGCATAAGCACTATTGTCATGCTTAACTATGTGTTTCAAGTGTGCAGGAGTAGTTATCAATGGAAATGCATGCTCATAAGATTAGTTTAACTAACTTCCAATCCTTTCTCAAGCTTATCCCTATCATGCTTATTAATTTCCCCATCATCCCTTAAAATACCCCTTTTTCCCTTCCATTTTTACCCTTATTTCATTATCCCATATTTTCGCTTAGAAATTCCCTTTAAAATCCCTTCCCCTTTCCTAAACCATCATTATGTTCCATAAATCCCATTCTCCTAGGATAAAAACCCTTCCCCCCCTCTTTGTGAAAAGTTATTTTCCCCCTTTTCTAATCAAAAAACCCATAAATCAACTTATCCTAAGTTGAAAACCCCTTTCGCCTTGAAAAAACCTGCCCAAATAATTTGAGTTAATTCGCGAATTAACATTAATTAAACATGCTTAAGTATGTTTGATTAGGCAGGCCCCTCCCTAACCTTTCCCCCAATCCCCTCCACACATCTTTTCAGCGCGACCGTCGTCCGATCAACACCCATTTAATCTAACAGTTATCGCCCCATTTCGTACGCATTTAACTTCCGAGATTTAACAGCCCGATATCACCCGAAATGGGTGGTTTTGCCTGGACCTAGTTTGGCGACATGTCACCATCATAGCATTTCGCATCCCCTCCGAGTTTTACCACCTTTCCCCCAAAAGTGGTGTGATGAGGGGCAAAACCACCCTCTCGATACCAGTCACTGTTCATAAGTATTTTTTCGCGGTTTTCTCAGTTTTCGCCCAATAAAACCCTGTAAACACCATTTTCATGATTTTTTCGATCATCTGTGCATTCAAAGCCTGAGCTTTCTTGCATGCCTGAAGTCTACAAACTGCCAAACAACTACCAGATGCCACCTTGCCTTCAACACTCGTCCAGAGCCACTATCTATCGCCTGCAACCTAAGAACCTCAACTAAATTCACAACACCAACCTTTGGTTTCAGGTATTTTGCAAATATGCACCACATTTATACTTGTTAATATAAAAAATGAATTTAGATTTGTTATCCTACCCGTGAATTAAGCAATTTGCACCCAGAACCTTAAAAAATCTGTAAAACCCAAACCACTGGTCGTGTTAGAAAATTATATATTACGAAGCAATGGAACACATAAAATATTGCAGAAAAATAAACACAGAAAACACATAAAACAAGAGAGACACAGATGTACGTGGTTCACCCATTTTAGGCTACGTCCACGGAGAAACAACCAGTCCTTTTATTATATTATCCAACAAACTGAAGAGATACAACCTACAGCAGATCCGCTGTAACACCCTCTTCGCTCTCAATCTCCTCTCTCTTCCTCACTTAGAATACAGATATACATAGACGAAATAAAATTCCCTCATATATAGTGAGGGGTTGCCTTCTAGGGAAAAAACCCTAAATTAAACATAACTTCTACCGTCAGATCATCCGCCTAATGAACATCCCAGATTGACTAGAAATTACTAGACTTTTACAAGGCAATTTTACATCTATTTTTAGCTTTGATGGCGCTGTCCCCGAACCACTGCGGGGAGGACAAGTCCCCCCCGCATGGAGGAGTGTACAATCTTCCTGGGGTATACATCTGGCTAAAACCTTTGAATATAGAAGATAGTCAAGCTCCACACCCAACAATCTCCCACTTGTAGACTGATTATAGAAACTCCATCATTGCTTCATTTGCTAGATAATGACTCCACTTTGGACCTGGCTGTTTCTCTTCTTCTTCATCATACTTGAAGACCAATTGAAACTGAGCAGATTCTTAGTTTCTCCCTGGTTAGTCTTTTGTTAGAATATCTGTAGGATTCTGGCTAGTGTGTATCTTTTCCAGCTTCAACTGTCCATCTTCCAATGCTGACCATATGAAATGGTACTTGAGCTGTATATATTTATTCTTGAAATGAAATGCAGATTTCTTTGCAAGATGTATGGCACTTTGGCTATCACTGTATAACCTACCCAACTCCTGCTTCTTACCCAATTCATCTAGAAACCTTTATAACCAAATCATTTCTTCACTAGCCTCTGTAGCAGCAACATACTCTGCTTCTGTTGTTGAAAGTGCAACAACACTTTGGATTTTTGAAACCCAACTGACAGTTGTTCCACCTATAGTAAATACATATCCTGTAGTGCTCCTCTTGTTATCTCCGTCACCTGCCATATCTGCATCAACATATCCCTATAGAGCAATGTTTGAACCACCAAAGCATAATGCGTGATTTGTGGTACCTCTCAAATACCTGAGAATCCACTTCACCGCCATCCATTGTTCTTTTCCTGGATTGTTCATGTACCTGCTTACAACTCCCACTGCATGTGCAATATCAGGCCTTGTGCAGACCATTGCATACATTAAGCTTCCAACTGCTGATGCATATGGAACTTTAGACATATGATCCATTTCTTCCTAAGTCTTGGGACATTCCTCCTTACTTAATTTGAAATGGCTAGCCAAAGGTATACTAACTGGTTTTTCATTCTGCATATTAAACCTTTTCAACACCTTTTCTATGTACTCACTTTGAGACAATGTTAATTTGTGATTCTTCCTATCTATAGTTATTCTCATACCAAGGATTTGTTTTCAACACCCAAATCCTTCATTGCAAATGAGTTTTCCAATTTCCTTTTGAGCACATTTATTTTCTGCATGTTAGAACCTGCAACAAGCATG
Source organism: Pinus taeda (assembly GCA_000404065.3). Taxonomy (NCBI): domain Eukaryota; kingdom Viridiplantae; phylum Streptophyta; class Pinopsida; order Pinales; family Pinaceae; genus Pinus; species Pinus taeda. The sequence goes on along the minus strand of APFE030694755.1, from coordinate 181,048 downwards.
TCATCTACATACAATAACAATATAATATAGCTTCCATCATTTTTCCTTCTAAGATAAACACAATGGTCAGAGTGACATCTAGTATAACCTTGTTCAGACATAAACCTGTCAAATTTTAGATACCACTGCCTTGGATCCTGTTTTAAGCCATACAAGCTCTTCTTCAACCTGCACACTAGTTTTTCCTTCTCTTTTACCTCATATCCATGTGGTTGTTGCATATATATCTCTTCCTCCAAATCCCCATGGAGAAAGGTTGCCTTTACATCTAACTATTCAAGATGTAAATCCTCAGCAGCTACTAGACTTAGAATAGTTTTGATTGAAATCACTTTCACAACATGAGAAAATATCTCATCAAAGTCTATACCCTTTTTCTGTGCAAATCCTTTCACCACAAGTCTAGCTTTATACCTTTTTCTACCGACATCTTCTTCCTTCAACTTGTAAACCCCTTCCTTCAACTTGTAAACCCATTTATTCTGCAATGTTGTTTTACCTGCAAGAAACCTGACTAAGTCCCAAGTCTAGTTATGTGATAAGGAGTCCATCTCTTCTTTCATGGATTGCTCCCACTTCTTCCTGGTTTCTACCTGCACTGCTTCTTCATAACATTCTGGTTCACTAGAATCAATCAACAATACATAATGTAATGAAGGAGAGTATCGTTCAGGGGGTCTACTTATCCTGGTAGATCTTCTAACACCAATTTCAGGTGTTTGAGGTGCTTGTTGTTGTTGTGGTTGTTGTTCTAGCTATTGATCATTATGATTTTCATGCACCATCACTTTTCCTGTGATATCGTCAAGCACTGTGTATTCTCTGTTTTCTTTTTTCTGTTTCTTTTCCCGCAACTGAGTCTTATACAAGACCTTTTCATTGAATATTACATCTCTACTCCTAATGATTTTGTGATTTTCATAATCATATAAGCGATAACCAAAATCATTAACACCATATCCAATAAAGGTACATTTCTTTGATTTTGCCTCAAGCTTTGTTCTATTTTCTTTGTTAATGTGGATAAAGGCTTCACAACCAAAAGTTTTTAAAAAAGAGTAGTTTACCTTTTTACCTGTCCATGCCTCCTCTGGAATACCACCATCCAAGGAACTTGAAGGCCCTATATTTATTAGATAAAAAGCAATATCTACAGCATCTGCCCAAAATTGTAAAGGCAATCATGCATGCGATCTCATGCACCTTGCACGCTCCATGATTGTCCTGTTCATCCTTTCTGACACACCATTTTCTTGTGGTGTTCCTGGAACTGTCTTCTCTCTATGAATTCCATTTTCTGAACAGTACCTATCAAACTCTTTGCTACAACATTCACCTCCATTATCTGATCTGAGACACTTCAACCTTTTTCCTGTCTCATTTTCAACCGAAGCTTTCGATTTCTTGAAAGTATCAAATACATCAGATTTATTTCGAATACAATAAATCCAGGTTTTTCTGGTTGCATCATCAATAAAAGTAACATAATAATGAGAGCCACAAGAGATGTATCTGAAGGTCCCATACTTTTGTATGCACAAGCTTTTAATTTTCACTCTTCTTTTCTTTCCCACACTCTAAGGAATCTGACTCTCTTCTGTTTTCCATAAACACAATTCTCACATAATTTTAAATCAACATGCTTCAAACCTGGCAACAAATTTATTGAGTGAAGAATCTGCATCCCCTTCTCACTCATGTGCCCAAGCCTATGATGCCAAAATGTCGTATCTTCTCCTGTAGAGGTTAAATCATTAACAGAATTAGAAATACCATTGCATAAATACAATGTACCAACCTTTCCTCCTGTCACTATTACCAAGGATCCTTTAGTGACCTTCCAAGTTTTATCTGTGAAAGTAGTTACGCAACCTTCACCTCCCAACTACCCTGTTGAAATCAGATTTTTCTTCAGATCTAGAACATGCCTTACCTCCTTCAATAGCCACTGGTTTCCATTTTGCTGTTTTATGAAAATTGTACCCATTCCAATGATTTTACAGGGTTTATCATCACCCATTCCAAAATCTCCTTGAAGATAATCATGAAAATGTTTCTTATCAGGTGTGGCATGGAATGAGGCCCCTGAATCTACCACCCAGGCATCAATAATATTTTCTAATGAAAGAATCAAAGCATCTTGCACACATCACTTTACATCGCTCAGATAGTTTCTTGTTGCGCTCTCCTTCTTTTTCCTTCCGAGACTTGCCAATTTTCTTTGGTGTCCTTTTCCTGCATTTCCAGCACACTATCCCCGATGGACTTGGTATCTTTTTTTTCTTGACTTACTACGATATCTTAGGCTCTTTCCTCTTTCCATTTTTCTTCCCCTAGTCTCTGCAGTCAAAGCATTACCTAATGTCTCACCGGAGCTTTTCCGTCGCATTTCCTCGCTAAGGATTGCATCGACAACATCATCAAACTTTAAAGTACTATATCTAGAGAAAGAGTTACTAATGGCCATAACTAAACCATTCCAACTTTCTGGCAATGAGCACAGAAATAACAGAGCCCTAACTTCATCATAAAAAGTTACCCCTATAGAGCTTAACTAGCTTGTAATTGTATTAAAATCATTTAAATGATCAGCAACAGATCAACCTTCTGACATCTTCATATTAAATAAATGCTTCATAATAAATACCTTATTTGAGGCTGAGTGTTTTTCATATGTTTTGGCCAATGTCAACATTAAACCCTCTGTTGTCATTTCCTTTGAAATATTAAACGCTACCTACACCGCTAGGCACAGTTGTATTGTTCCAAGTGCCTTTTTGTCGAGAATATTCCATTTTGTGTCTATCATACTCATCAGCTTCTTTGTCTTTCCACTCAATGGTAGGTACAGATCTTTCTGATATAGATAATCTTCCATCTGCATCTTCCACAGCTAGTAGTTTTGGCCGTTGAATTTTTCGACCCTAAACCTACCATCTTCTGCCATTGCTCCCACTCGAACCAGGAACCCTTATCTCCTGCAAGTTTATCAACCAAATAGACCTTTGGCTCCGATACCAGTTGTTAGAAAATTATATATTACGAAGCAATGGAACACATAAAATATTGCAGAAATATAAACACAGAAAAACGCATAAAACAAGAGAGACATAGATATACGTGGTTCACCCAATTTGGGCTACGTCCATAAAGACATAGCCAGTCCTTATTTTATTATATTATCCAACAAACTGAAGAGATACAACCTACAGCAGATCCATTGTAACACCCTCTTCGCTCTCAATATCCTCTCTCTTCCTCACTCAGAATATAGATATACATAGATGCAATGCAATTCCCTCATATATAGTGAGGGGTTGCCTTCTAGGGCAAAAAACCCTAAATTAAACATAAATTCTACCGTCAAATCATATGCCTAATGAATGGCCCATATTGACTGAAATTACTAGACTTTTACAAGGCAATTTTACATCTATTTTAGCTTCGGGGGTGTTGCCCCCAAACCCCCCAGCCGAGGGGGATTAGCCCCCCCTGCGTGGAGGGGTGTACAGTCTTCCTAGGGTATACATCCGGCTGAAACCTTTGAATACAGAAGATAATTAGGTTCCACACCCAACAAGTTGAACCCCTCCAATTCAATTTCCAATTTTTACCCCCGCGTTCCACACAATGACTACCCACATTTCCCTGAATGTTAAGCCTATTTCAACCCCCCACCTTGACCTAGATTGCCTACCCTTGGCTGATAGGGATTTCCAAATTAAAGATACATCTTTAGCCTCTGAAAGAATGAAGCTCCACTTCTGGAGAAAACACAGATTTTTAAACCATGCTGATGATATTTACCTCTGGGAGTCAAATCTTCCCCACTACTCATTCCCAGAAGTCCATCATCTCCCAGACATTATCCACTATGTTTAGACCTATTACATCCCCAACCAGAGAGCTGTATTAGCCCCCAATCAACAACTGCTCTTCACTATCACTCCAGAATCCATCAATCAGATGTTACGGGTCCATCCTAGCCAAAATTTAACTCCTTTTTCCATTGGAGGACTACTACAATTCTATAACTCTATTGATGAGGGCAAAGCCAAGAAATATTTCAAATATTTCATAGTTGCAAAAGAATATACAAGTTTCACTCCTCCATATATAGCGCCCATATTTTCACAAATTGTCAGGCATATTATCAGCATGATATCTTCCATCCTTGGATGCAAAATAGATGAACATGTAGATGAAGACACTTTTGCATTCATATCCCTTTTTACCCCTGGTAAACCTCCTGCCATCAAGTTTGACTATGCTCAGTTCATTGCAGGCAAAATGCGTGAACAACTCATCAAATTGACCACTGAAAGGGTGCTTAAGTTCTCTGCAATATTGTATTATTTGTTTTTCTATTATCAAACTGATAAATTCCCCATGAAGATCATAAAAGGTGATAGTAGAGGAAAAAAGAGGTATGTACTCTATTGGACACCTATTGTCTAGAAATACTCCATTGTTTCTGATTATAATGACTTCACGGATTCCTTTGTCCACCCAGTGATGAATATGCTGACAGGAACTGTGCAACCTAGGATTAGTCCTCAGATCAAAAGGGTACTTCAACTAGCCAAAAACAGTAAGATAGGAGACTGGTACTTGTACCAGAATCACACAGAGATTAGGGTCTATGGTTTCCAATTGGCTCCATACAAATTGCCAAAGTATATTCCCTTAAGAATTTTTGCCTTGGAGTATTTCAAGCAAATCATCAACCCAGATGATGTCAACTTCAGGGTTGCAAAGAAGAAGGCCCAATTCAGAGTCAAAAATGAATTGGACCCCTTTATTTGCAATAATAGACAAGCTGGACTAGAGGCAGACAGTATGTTGCAGGAGTTGAAGTTTTCCAAGAGTTTTATGTGGTAGTATGACCCTCATGGAGTAATAACAAAAGTGAGAACTAGGGTCAAACTAGCTCCATATGCACATTATTCAGTGCTTGAAATTGAAATATATGCCAACCAAATTGAATGGTTGCAAAAAAAATTGGTAGATAAAGATAGCACAATAGTTGATGTTGAAAATGCTCTGTATGATATTGAGCAACAGATTGACCTGAGTGAGTTCCTTCAAGTCCCAGATCAAGGCCAAAGGATGGATGCTCCCTCTGCATTGTAAACACCCATGAATAAGGAGAAAAACCCAAAAATCAGAGAAGAGAATTATAGTTCCCAGATGGAAACAGTGGATGAGAAAGAAAATCAAAGGAAAAGAAGAAAATTGAATCTTGTATCTAAACAAGAAGAACAAAGTGAGGTGGAAGGAACAGAGTCAGAACCACAGTTAGAGTCTCGGCCTGACACAGCAGGTTAGAAAGGGAAAGAGGTAAAGGAAACATATGAACCCACCACCTCTAACACACAATTGATAGAAAGGCAGAAGTCAGCAGAGGTTTCTTCCTTTGCCAGACCAGCTAACAAAGAAAAAACCATTAAGGATAGATATAAGGAGATTAAGATGAGAAATGAAAAATTGAAAGTTGAGACAAATGCTCAGTATTTCAAACATTTAGCTCCTAACCAAAGCAGACTTAAGTCTGTATTTGATATTGAGGAGGGCAATATGCAAATGTCATATATGCATCCAACAATGCCACAACCAAAGTCTGCAACAGATTATAAGAAGGCCACATTTGAATTATTGGCAAAGGACATCCATCTAGTGGACCAAATAGAGTTTCAAGAACAAGGTGGAGAGATGATAATCCACCTTGACTGGTAAGGCCATGCATGCATACAGATTACAGGAGTCCTTGAATAATACCATTACACAGTTTAAACTTGAGAGGGCCTCCTCAAGTGCTAAAGGCACAAGGATTAAATCCTTGGAAGACCTAATCATTGAGTTGGGCCATGACACAAAGGACATAAAGACTACTGAGCAATTGATAAAAAAGAAAAATGAAGACATTGCAGCCCTGAAAAAATAGTTCAAACTGCCTCAGTCACAGCACCCTCAAACAAAACAAGTCTTAGAGAGCCAAACTGCCTAGGAAGAAATGCTTGACTTAGTGTTGTAGTTGAATACCCAGCTGAAAGAAATGGAAAATAAATGGACAATTTGACCAAGCAGACTAGCCTCCAGGAGAATGTAGCCACAGTCATTTCAACTGTCACCACAGCAGTACCATTAACATTGGCTGAGAAATTGGCTCCCACAGTTCCATTGGCCACTGCATTACCTGCAACAACACCATTTACTTCAGGAATAGGGTCGACCGCAGCAGATTATATTGGTGAAGAAGCCAATAAGTTGGCTAAAGCCATGGAAGAAATGTCCCTCAAAGCCAATGAAATCAGGGAACTAGAAAAGAAAGTGAACAGTCTAGAGACAGACTGTAAACTGGCTCAAATTATGAATAAAGAAGAACAGCACAAGGTAGCAAGATTAACTGAGAGGATAAAGAATCTAGAGAAAGAAATGACTCTAGTTGAGCCATTGGGACAAGCAAAAGAAAAATTGTGGGCCAATGTCATTGACTCTGTCAATGATATTTGACCATCACTTTAGGTAATTTTTTAGCAGATTGAGTTGGTTAAAGAGGCCACAGAGGCAATTCAGAAGGTTAAAACAGAGCTGGAAGGGATGCCAGAAGAGGCAACTAGGATCATCGACTTTTTGAATTCCAAGAACAAATATGAATTGGAAGAATTGGATATTACTGATAGGACAGGGACAACCCTTGAAGTAAGAAGAGTTCTTACTAAAATAAATTTGATGCACAACTTGGAAGACAAGTGTCAGACTATGCAACTTTCTATTGATAGATTTAAAATCAAATTTGACACTTTGATGCAGAAAGATTTACCAAGTCCTTTGGTAATTAATGACAAGTTGATGACACGAGAGGACTATAACAAAAATCTCATGGAAGTGGCCATAACTCAAGTTAGCAATGTGGCCATCCATAACAAGGTAAAACAAAGGATGCCCTCTCATAAAGTTCTTTACCAAGCTTTGGAAAACTTGTTTTACCTCCAGCATGAGGTAAAACACTTATTTGTAAATAAGACAAAATTTGCTAAGTACACAGAGACTAACGAGGTCTTCAGGAGGTTGAAGAACATTCAATTACCAACTGAAGAAAGATGGAAGCAGCTAACTGACTTACTTTAATTCAAAGTAAGTTCAACAATTAACACAGTTGGGTAAAAGACAGAATGCAGAAAGTAAATAGGCAGTTGTCCCAGTCAAAGAGTATAAGAGTCAAAGAGTATCAATAAAAGGAGATAAGTCGAAGAGCATCAGATGACAACAAAAATATCAATCAGCTAAAAATAAAAGGAAATCATATATAATAGTGCCAGAAAGAAATCAGTTATAAAGGTGGCATTACATTTTTAGAATTAGATTTTTTTCCCTAAAATAAATCCCAAGTTAGTTTGGGATATTTTTTAATACTTTTGTATAAATAATTCATAATTCGAAGTATGTAGGGTGGATTCCATTAGACATTTCTATAAACTTTTTTATTAGAAGACCCAGAGGTTTATTGTATCATTTGTTGAGCCAGCAAGCTGGATTGGTAAATAAAGATCAGATATTTCCAAGGATTCATGTGTTGAACGAATTTCAGACAAGTATTTTCATGTGTTATTGTTATTTTTCTCAAGTTATTCATAATCTTTAATGTTTTTCTTAGTCTAAATGTTATAATTGGAATAATACTTCAGAACTTGATTAATTACACTATGTCTTAACAGTTATGCATTTAAATGTTTTCTGTTGATATCTAAATTAAAGAATTATTAGTTTCTATTTGGTTTAGATTGATTTCTTGAATATTTAGCTTAAAGGATTCTTAATTTCCCTTTGATCTTGATTACCCCTTCATTCCTCATTCATTATCCGGGTCTGAGAACCCTTAACTGCTCTCTCACCCTGAGTGAAACCCTTTCACCCCTCTGTCTCAAAGATCTGAAAAACACTATGCTATCTTTCCCTTGGAACATTCCCTTTAGTGAGTTAATCCAGTTTTGTTTCCTTATTGTTTGACTCCATAGCCCAATGGTCTAAAAGACATCATTTTATCCATCTCTATAAGCACCCACCACCCATTCTCAAACACAAACCAAAACCCCTTGAACAATCATAACTAGCCTAAAAACATCTTAACTAAAACAACGTTAAATTTTAAAGAGAGAGCCCTCTTTGAGCATCAAGAAGGCTAGGTCTTGATCTCCGAAAGCAGTTTGTGGTTACCTTTGATTTTTCTTTATTTTTACTTCAAAATAATTATCGGAGTGATAACAGTATGGAGAATTGAATAAATATCTAAAACAAAGTACTTTGCCTTCTATTTTGTTAGCGAAAAAGAAAAGGGACATTAGGCTAAAAGCCTCTTCATATCATTTAGTCCATGGAGATCTATTTCATAAACACTATAATGTCATTTTTCTTAAATATTTGGAATTTTTTGATGCCGAGAAGGTCTTAAATGAATTACAAAATTGAGTGGAAAGAGGGCGTTGTGTCGGTGACACGAAAACACACAAGATTATGAAGGATGACTATTATTGGACTACATTATTCAGAGAAGCTCATGCATATGTGCATAAATGTTCTATTTTTCAAAGGTGTGTTGGAAGAGAGACATGATGAGTCGCTCTAATCCAACTCAGTGCGATATAGGAACTTTTTTAGCAGTGGGGTTTGGATGTTATTCGAAAGATTACTTCACACTCCTCAAAGCAGCATAAGTACATCCTCACAATCATGGACTATTATACAAGTTGGTTTGAATTTGTGCCACTTAGACAAGTGAACGATCAGGAAGTAATTCAATTTCTCAATCGAAACATCATTACCAAGTTCAGTTTCATAACCTCACTTTTTTTTTGTAACACAACTTATTTGTCATCATTGAGGTTGTATGGATTTTCTTTGTTGAATGGAATTATGTTGAAAGATTCTACTAATTACTACCCCAAAGGAAATTGACTATCCAAATCCACCAATAGAAACCTATTTTGTATCATCAAGCAAATCGTGTTAACTTAACAGAGAAATTGGCACGATGCTCTAACTAATGCTCTTTGGGTTGATCGGGTTACTCCTAATCCTTCTCTTGGAACTTCTCCTTACTCCCTTGTGTATAAAAAAGAAGTGATCCTACCACCCAACATGTACCTACTTGATTTACAGTTGTCTCAAGAATCCCAAGGTAGGTCATGCCCAATTATGCAAAGTAGTATTGACACCCTATTAAAACTTGTGGAAGAAAGGAAAAAGTCCCAGAAAAATTTGGCCTCACAACAAAACCAGATCAAAAGATGGTTCGATAATAAATCTATAGGAAATAAGGAATTTAGTGTGGGAGACCTTATTTTGAAATGGGATAATTCCCATGGAGACATGGATAAGCACACCAAGTTTCAATCCCTGTGGATTGGTCCATATCAAGTCAAGGAGAAAATTGGCCAACATACATATCCTCTCTAAACCCTAGACGGGAAGATCGAGTTTCTTCTTGTGAATCACCGAGACTTGAAATTTTACTTCACTTAGCAGTTCTTGTAGCTGTTCTCCTTTTTACATATTAATTTCATGTCGATTTCATTTCATGACTTTTTTTCCTGTCATGCATTTAGTTTCCTGCCTTTTCCTTATGCACTTACTCTTCAGTTTCACTCAAAGGCCTCTATACATAAATAAAGGCCTTGCATATGAATAAAGAGCTTTGGGACATTGTTAGTAAGTAAAATGTGATATGGGAACTTTGGTAACTATTTAATCATTGACTAGCTTCAAATATCTTTCCATTGTTTGATCTTGAACATATTTACAACTTAAGGATATCCATAAGGAAAATATGGACTAGACTTTGTGGAGAACTCTAGCTAGCTGGGACACCCCATATCCTTAATAGGATGTTTGTTACTTGAATTGGATTTTGAGATTCAATATGTGTTCTAATTAAGTTGACCTAGTAGTTAGAGAAGAGAAAGGGAGAAAACACATAGTGAGCAAACTCATTTCAGAAAAATCTTAAAGTATCTTAAAATAAGGAACAACCTCTCTTGCACATAAAATAAGTCGGGTTCCCTCATCCACCCTGGCATAATGAATGCCTAATAAATAATTCCAATGAGAATACAAAGGAAAATAAATCAAATAAAGGGTAAATGATTGAGAAAGGCTTCCTGCACAGAGAGGTGATGCAACCAACTTCACCAGCATGTTGAATAGGCCTGCTGGCAGTGAAGCATTGCTTTTGATTTCTTCAATGACTATGTTGGAGTACTAAATAGGCCTGCTGGTAGCGGAGCAACACCAAAAACTCACTTTAATTTTTAACATCATCATCTCAGACACTTACTATCTTGATCCACTATCGAAGTTATTAAGTGCAAAACCTAACTATCAAGCATGTTTGAAGTAAGCCAATCAAAGTGATAGAGGAACGACATCCATAATCAAGGTTGCACAATGAAACAAGTGGGATACATAAGTCTAAGACAACAATTCCTAAGGATTAGACTTCATCTTAGAGTAAAGGCTAAATAGAGGTTTTTAGGTTCTACCTGTAAATTGCTAATTGTTGTCACTGCTTTAGCAACCCCAAATTTTCAACCAATTAAAAATTTGGGGACCCCCTTTACTCAACTATATATCACAGTATTCCTAAGGTTTCTTGATGTTTGACTCCTTCATTGACCTAGCTATGGTTTAACTGCATCTTAAAAATCCTAGGACTAAAGCTTTGAAACTTGTGTTTTTCTACCTTACTTTCAAGTCACAATCACAACTTACAGTGCTAGTCTCCCTAGCCTCTGAGAGTGAGACATGTGACTTACTCTTAGAAATCCCTTCCCTCTAGTGGAAAATCACATCTTCAGTTTACAGTGACTTGTCACTGCACTTTAGAATTGTGACTTGCAACTGGTATTGTCTCTAGTGCATGTCAGGATAAACATAGTGCCCACTTCTGAGTTGTGAGCTCCCACATATGTCACCACTTATAGATTAAACTCACTGCCTCATTCCATTTCACTTTGCCTTCACTGCTGAGCGAGAGAATCTCTCCTCCAGATAGTTGGTGCAATCGTACCTCCTCATAAGTAATGCATAATCCTTGTAATCATTTCTCTTGTTTTAATTTCCAAGTGTAAAATGGTTCATTTCCCACATCCTTGCATGCTTATAAACCCCGATACAATCTCTCCTCATTATTATCTATGCACTCAACCACCAAGATCTTGCCCTTGACCTTTCATCAACCTGTGGAAACATGCTCTCATGCAGGCATAAATTCTTTTATTAATCCCAAGGTTCAGTGCTTGAGGTTTCACATGCCCATACCCTAGCCTATCATTTTGTTGCCAAGGGATTTTACCCTAGGTCTGCATTGAATATATTTTAGTTTTCTTATGATTACTCTATCAAACCACCCAAATCGAGCCCATTAACTAAAATCCCTAACTTAATTTCATATATTTATTAATGGCAAGTACATATGAATCTATGGCTTGAATTTGTTTGAAAGGGATTACACTTATTTTTGGGATTTAAATCATATGATAAATCGGTTGGTTCCATCGTAGGAGTCATGTTTTGAATCTACATGAATGTTTTTAAAAGGATTCATATTTTTTTTTTGGCATAATTCCTTTAGTCAACACATTTGAAACCTAACACCTCCCTTGCAACCTGATAATAAGAAAACCAATTGCCAACGCTTTCATAATGTGCAATGAATCCCCAATCTCAAATCAAGATTTGCAATAGAACTTTGAACTATGACTAACCTGGTCTCTTTCTCTCCTTGATCGTTGTTCGCATTTCCAACCAACATTACTACCTCAAATAGCAACAAACAATAGGACCTAGAATTGTGACTAGTCTAAGGTAGCAAATCACACTTCTAGTCTCTATTGATTGTAGTCTTGAAATGTGATTTGTGCTAGAGTTTTAAATCACGACAAAGACTTGGGTCATAAATCACATTCTTAGCCCCCATCAACACTATAGTTTAAAAGTGTGACCTGCATTGTAAATGAAACCTACGACTAGACCAAACTTGTCCATTCCATTAAGTCACAGAGCACAATTGCAACCCACAGTAGCACTGTGATTTCAAATTGCAACTTGCCTTATGAACTGAAATTGGGATCTGCAATAAGACTCCATACTTAACAAGCATGATCAATCTAATCATGCCATCCCTATGCATGACCTATAACATTATATTTTCTTGTGCATTTAGTGATTGTCATTGGCATAATCTAAAATTTGTTTCATTGATGAATATCTTCAAGAGGTCAGGTAAAATCGACCTATATTGCCTCAGCATATCATCTTTAGGAGAGATGGTTTCACTTGTCATAAGAGGGTTCGACAGAAGCTAAATCAGCGTCGAGGGAGTTGTGAACAACCCTCTGAAATTTCCTACATGTGGTGATACTATTTGTTATATTTACAAGGTAACAGAGCTCACATGGGGTGACATCTACTCAAAGTTTTCAAGGAAATACATCCTATGGGATGAGGAGGACTTCCAAGTGTACATCGATGTAAAGAGGTTTTTCCAACACAAGGTATCAATATGACCACTAGTCTTCATGTGTGCAAATACAATAGAGTGGATTCTTTAGTACACAATGGAAGAGAAATGCATATTAAGGGAGAAATTGTGGCATCATTCAAGGAAACAAACATTGCAAGTTATTATTAGCTTCTCAAGCATCAAGATACTTTCAATAGTAGGTGGATTTCTAGATTTTATGGATCTGCCAAGGACGTGTTGAAATCTTGGTGGAAAGAGTTAAATAAATTTAAGCATAGAGAATATGGGAACTATAAGACGAAATCTCTCAAAAAAGTTACCAAATGATGGTTGTTATGAAGAGCAGGCTCTATGGAAAACCAAGCACTAAAACCTTTGAAGAAAACTAAGTTCCCTTGATGCATGCATGTTCCACAAAAGGGACAATATTCAACTGGGAAAGTATATGTGCATCATCTCTCAAATCAAATTCCCATGCAACAAAGAGTCTAGTAGAGGGAGAAAATTCGAAATTTTATATGGCCTCTTACCTTCTAGCTGCAGTACGTGCAAAATGTGACTTTGAAGGCCTAGGATTATAGTTGAATCCTGAATAAGAATTACCTATGCATATTTATTACAAGTGGTAATGGAGCATAGGGTACATATAGATGTACGGGAATATCGTAGAGTATTTTATCTCTCCTCTATATAGTGTAATTTTCGGCGAAGAACCTCCTTGGATGTCTGAAAGAGCTAAGGCTTCTCTTCATGATATTGCAAACTAGTTTCCTAATGGTGATACTAATTATATCAAGTTTTTTTATGCTTATAGGCCGCTTCATGCTCTTCCTAATTTTGTTACTGATAAAATGGTATTGTAGGAGGTAGCTTACCAACTCATCACTGAGTTGTCCAAACCTTTGGTGAAATGCAAGAAGGGATCGTGGCCTATCTTCCCATTAGACATTGAAGCCTACACTATTAAAATATTTAATGAGGCAAAAGCAGAAGCTGAAGACCTACAACACTTCCATTTTATTGAATTAAGTTTCCATAGATATGACCCAAGGGGTATTGTTATGGCGCACTACAAGATAATTGGATATGGTTTGGAATATTATTTGTTCACTAATAAAGAGGAGGAAGAGGTGAAAAACGTTTATAATGCTTCCATGGCACTAAAATAAAACTTGCAGCAGGAAGAAGTAGAGAAATTAGAACATGACACCCAAGAAAGCATGACCTTGGAAGCAAGGGAAACCATTCTTAAAAGGAAGCAAGAGTAGGGAACCAACAAAAAAGAAAAAGAAACAAAAGGTTATTAAAGAAGAAGACATAAGGAATAAGTAGGAAGAAGAATAAATGAAAAGAAAGCAAGAGGAGGAATAGTTGAGAAAGAAATAAGAAGAAGAAGAGAAAATTAGAAAGCAATAAGAAGAGAGGAAAAGACAGGAGGCCATAAAGAGAAAGATTGTAGAAGCAATAAAAAAGAGGAAAGAGGGGGCAATGAATAAAAAGAAAGAAGAACAAGAACTAAGAAATAAAGTTGAAGAAGAACAAAAAAGAAAAGAAGAACAAGAAAGGAAGAGCAGGAAACCAAGCAGCATGAAGAGGCCTTAGCCAAGCAACTTGAGCAAGATCTACTTGCCAAGGAACAATAAGATAAATCAACAAAAGATAATTGATAAAAGAGCTCAAAAATGCATTTGGAGTTGCCCACTTTGAATGTCCCTTTGCTTACTCCTATCATCGGTGATTAACATTTTCCATTACAGGAATTAGGAATCACAAAGGAAGAATAGGAAGAGGTATTGGATCTCTCTAGGCTTACATTTTACCAAGTCCAAAGCAATATCATACAGGAAAGATACATATGCTTAGCTAGGAATCATGTAAAGCCTATATTGGTCATCACAGAATGGGAGAAAATCATGGATACTACAATGAACCCATGAGTGATAGCTTCCGTTGGGATAACTTTTTCAATTGCTATAAAAATAAATATAAATGAATTAACCAAAGAAAATGAAGACTTGAAAGCAAAGTTGGTCCCCTCTGAACAAAATATTCTACAGTTGCAAAATGAGAACCAAAATTTGGTGATCTCGCATTCCCAAGGTGAATACTTGAAAGCATCCATTCTTAAAGAAGTCAAGGTGTTAGAAGAGTCATGGATTTTGTTTATAATGAGATGTTGACCCCACAACAAGTTATGGTTCCATTCCCCAATATGGCTCCATTCCCCAATATGCAAGTGAGGTAAAAGACAAAGGAATAACAATAAAAATAGTTTCCTAAACATTATATCTTATGTATGAGCGGACCATCAAGTATCCTAATATGCCTGAAGAGCCTGCAAGGAAGAATTAGATAACAATAGAGAAGGATAAATTTTATGTCATGATCAAGATAAAATCACATGATAAGTTAAGTAGATATCTCGACAAAGTGATGGCTTCTTATAATACCTTGTATAATGGGTTGGAATATCTTGTCAAGGTGCACAAAGTACCTTCCATTGGTGCTCTAGGTGAAACTAGATCAATAGAAGAGGTCAAGTAAGAGATCCAAGAAATTTTGGACCTATTTAAGCAAGTTGTTATAAGAGACAATTTGGAAGCTACAAAATAAGTAATTGCACAGTGTGTGGTTGAGCCTCTGAAGCTATATACAAAAGCTTGCCACGCTATTGAGTTAGATACAAGCTAAGAAGCCAATTTGGTACCAGATGCATTATAATGCCTTACTAGACATGGAGATGAGCTACAACACAAGATCCTGGCCATTGCAAGTGAATACAAACTTTAGCAAGCATATTCGGTTCGAGATCTACAAACAAATGCTCTAGAACTTTCCATCACTAGGCTAGTTGATTGAGAATGTTTTTTTTCTTTAATATTGGTGTAGTTTGTAATTTTTTAATAATTAATTAAGATTTAGAGTAGAGAGTCACATGGAACGTGAAAGGTCATGTGGAAGTCGAAGAGTCATGAGGGTAAGTGAAAGGTCATGGTAGATGAAAGGTAACTCTAATTTATATAAATAAACCCTCATGGTTAGATGTAAATGACCTTCAGTATTGGACTTGACTTGTGCATATTGTTTGAGATCTTATAGATATTTTGAGGATTCAAGTGGTGGATTTGCATCTCCACAAATGGATTTCATGGATGTTTCATGTGATGGTGTTGTGAATATTTCAACTTAATGTTTGAAGCTCTTTGACCATGAGTATGAAATTCCTTACATGTGTTGGGTTGTGTTATATTCTTTCCACGACTAGCCCACGTAGTTAACCGGGGGGTTAGAGAGGGGGCGGAGCCCCCCTTTATTGCACCGATTCTGTAGTGGGGGTGGGGGGGGATCACAGGGGGTTTCAGGCGTACCCATAACCCCACTTTATGGGGTCCAGGGCAGCGCCCCATAAAATTTTGGTTTTGGACCCTATGTTAGGATGGGTGGACCCACCTGTGGTTTTGTGCATGATTTTACACATGTTTTTCGACGCAATGGTTTTCGGTCCATGGTATTCGACGCAATGGTTTTCGGTCCATGGTATTGGACACGATGGTTTTCGGTCCATGGTATTGGATGCTTCGGCATGTATAAATATGTATTATAACATTGAAAGGAACATAATGAAAAATCAAGCTAGTAGTCTCGGTTTTAGGATCCACGAGAAAATCTCTGTGTATATGTGTTTTATGTGTCATGCTCTCGCATTGTTTATTTTCTGTGTTTTAGAATTCATATGCAAGTAATTTCTATATGGAGTTAAAACCTAAAACATGTGTTCTTGAGCATTGTGAGATCCTTCTTGTAGTGGTTTGATGATACATGTTTTTCTTTCATTGTGTTTACATTAAAAACTACTTTGTTCATATAAACACATATCATACATGGGATTGTATGCTTTTAAATTCTTTCATGTTTGTTGTCGATTAGGAACTAATACATCGTCGATAACGAATATTTATCTATATTCATGCATTTTAATTGAAGTCTTCCTAACATTGCTTTTTTAAGAATCATGTCATGTTATTTAGTTGGTGTTACGTTTACAACATCTTATATTTTAGGTTTCCCTAAAGTTTCTTAACTCGTGTTTACCAAAAATTTTATTCATTTTCTAATGCTTCTTGTTCATATTGTCTAAAGATTTCCTTAAACAGTATGGTGACAATTAGGCCTACATACTAGATGGGACTTCCATACCAAACAATGTAGATTCTGGTTGGGAATCTGCACTGAGGAGATCCCCTAACCGTTGGTGGTAAAACTTGGCCTGTCAACAATTACCCAAATAAGAAAATAATTCATTCCAAAAATTTCCAGTGAAAATTGGATCTCTGTCACTTAAAATAATCTTTCATATTCCATGTAAATTTTGGATTGTTTCCATGAATGCTTCCACCACAATACTTGCTTTAGAAAGAGAGAAAAAGTGGGCATACTTTGTCATTTCATATACCACTATCATAATGAAACTCTTTCCTTCAAATCTGGGTAAATCTATAATAAAATCCATTGAAGCTTCTTCCCAATGTTGGCTTGGTATGGTTAATTGATCCGAATTGGATCCTAGAACACTCTCTAAGTTTTCATGAACTCTTAAAATTATGCCAAAGTTTCAAAGTGTTATAAAAGCCAAGCTTATCAGAGATATCCTCATGACAATGGCAATTTTTTATCAGCGAGGAGCAACGAGGACCCTCGGTCAAGCGCGCCGACCATTGGCCCATGGTAACGCGCGCTGGCGCAAAATCGGCAAAACTAGAGGTTAATTCGAGAAATGGGGATAGTTTCTTATATGAAATTAGTGACATGTCACATATTGCAGGGAAAACCCCTCAAAGAAGGATAAGCCCCGAGTGCTCGGACCCAAAAAAGTTATAAAATGTGGAAAAGTACTTAATTTGGTTTCGACGGAGCGAGATTCCACAAAACCAGCAGGATATCGGAAGGGCTCGAGGCGGTAAGTGGTTTTAACTGAGTCCCACACGATGCCACACATCGATTTCCACGTGTCCAGCGAAAGAGAGAGAAAACCGCTCACATCAGACTGGTAAATGTCATGTTACTTATCCACCTGATATGAGTGATGACCATTGGATCTGGAGGCCCTAGATCGACGGCGAAGATGTGATCCGATGGATGTGCAGATTCGGTGGGGTAAACATGTAGAATTATATAAGATTTGAAGTCTGGCGTGAACGATGAGTTGGCAGAGGAATCATGTTCGCAAGCAATCTGGGAGTTAAACGGAAATAATGACCATTCAAACATTTCTAAGAGAACTGACACTCAGTTCGTTATGAAACAGGAGGCCACCTTCTTGTAAGGCGTTACATAGAGATGATGATGCCGAAAAGAGGAATTGAAACGGACAGAGTCAGGAGAACCAGAGCGCCAAGAAGCGAAAATGAACAGTCAAAAAGAAGATTGGCTTTAAAGCCATGAATTGACAGAAACAAAGAAGGCAGTGAGTTAGTCAAGAAGGAAAGCCAAGAGCAAAGAACAGAGAGAAGAAATCAAGCTGACTTGAAGGTAGCATCGAGCCAAATAGAGCTAGAGAGAGTCTGTGTACTCCAGAGAGGGCTTGAGAGGTTCAAGCGAACTCCTCTGTACTTACCTGTCATGTATGAGTCTCATATTGGGCCCATACTACTGTGACCAATAGAGGTCGAGTTTCAGTAAGGAGAGTCTAGGTACTCCAGAGACTTGGGGAATCCAAGTCTAGTCCCATTGATCTATATCTGTTGAGTGAGACTCAAATTGAGCTCATTGTTGTAAAAACTCTGCTTTGAAAACATAATAGAGAGGCCACCATTGAAGGCTAGACCAGGAGATGTAGCCCAGGACCATTGGGTGAACTCCTTACTAAACTTGTTGTATTTACATGTTTTACTGTTGTGTTTTCTCTAACTGCTCCAGTGTCAATGTATTTCACAATTTTATCGATCCGTTGCATAAAGTAACATAGGCACATCCATGCACATGAGTCTGTAATAACTTTAATTCTTTGTCCTGGATAAATTCTGAATCAAGTGGTATCAGAGCTCTAGGTTACTAAGGTTAGACAAGCTTGTGATGGATTTTATTGTTGAATTCTAACTAGATCAAAGCTTAAGTTAGGAGAAGAAGAGTTGGTTGAAACTAACCCTGAGATTAGAAGAGTCTATCCTAAGAGGAAAATGTAAGAAGAAAGTCCCTTGGAATCAGACCCTTAGTTCATGGATAGTTTCATGACCATGAGAGCCATGGTAGAGGAAACGTATAGAGAATTTAAGAAAGGTAGAGAGGAAGATGCATCAAACTCCAAATGAGACAAAGGAGCAGAAGAATCCCTCCTCCATGACCACTCTAAAGGCAAGGGGAAAGAAGAAAAACTTCCCACACCTCCTAGTAGCCCTGAAAACAAAAAGAAGACATCTTTGATTAAATTAGATGTTAAATCTAATTTACCAATATATGATGGAGAGTTGAATGCAGAGAAGCTGGATAATTGGATTAGACATATTGATGTTTATTGCAAAGTGCAGAGAATTGATTCAGACAGTAGTAAGATTCAGTTGGCCAGCCTACGCCTTGAAGGCACTACCTTGGTATGGTGGGAAGGCATGACACAAGCTGACATGAAGAAGCATGGTAAGATTCTTTCTGTCTAGAGTGAATTTGTTTCTGCAATTAAAAATCAATTCTATCCACTAGCCTATATGCAGCAAACCATGATGAGTTGGCAAACTCTTCAACAATTAAAAGGGAAAAGTGTACAAAGTTACACTCAAGAATTTAGGAAAAGAGCTTTGATTCTAGGAATTTCTTTAGACTCACCTGAAACTCTGCTGAAGTATATAGGTGGTCTATACAGCTACTTAAGGCACACAATTCTCATGTTTAATCCCACTAGCATATATGAGGTATCTATTCAAGCTACACATCTAGAGGCTAGAGGCAAGAATGTGAACCCAGAAGTTGGGGGACCATCAAAACCCACTGCAAGCAAGAATAAGGAGAAAAGAAAACAGAAATGGAAAGAGAGGAAGACAAATACTGTACAAAAGACCAAGTCTTCATGCACTCACTGTAAGAAGGATGGGCATGATGATGAACACTGCTGGATTCTGCATCCAGAGCTGAAACCCAAGAACTACGATGGTAAGAAGAAGAAGACTGCTACAGCTATTCAAAAGGATTTGGGGTCAGATTCAGGAGATGAAACAACAATTGCAGCCACAGGTATAAAAGGTAAAAATTCTGAAGCATCTACTATTAATTCTGCACAATCTACTGATAATGAAGAAAATGAGAGGAAAATACATGAGCTTTTACATATTCGAGTTGTTTCCAAGCATCAAAAGATTGATACTTTGTTCGATAGCGGCTCACAAGTAAATTTAATTTCTGAAGAAATTGTAAAGAAGTTTGGATTACTAACCACACCTCACAAAAAGCCATATCCATTAGGTTGGTTATGTGATAAAGCATAGCTACGAGTGACTAAACAATGTAAACTTAGGTTTTCTTTTGGGTCAGCATTTGTAGATGAGGTTGAGTTAGATATTTTTCCCTTGGATATATGTGGAATTGTTTTAGGAAGTCCTTACTTGTATGATAGAAAAGCTATTTTCTATAGAGATGAAAACAAGTATCAACTCGTTAAAGATGGAATCGAATATATTGTAAGAGCTCATAAACTCAAGAATAATTATACTCTCATAAACTCAGGACAGATGAAAATAATTGTAAATTCATGCAAGCAATTTTTACTGATGGTTGTAAAGGAAAAGAAACCCGATAAAACCAATGTATTTGAGGGTTGTAATGCTAAACAGAAAGCTGATTTAGAAAAAGTTGTTTCAGAATATGATATACTATTTTAAGAACCTAAAGGTCTGCCACCCAAAAAGGAAATACTATATGATATTAATTTGCAGCAAGATGTTCCATTGCTTAACATCGGAATGTACAGGTTGTCCACTTTAGAGAATGCAGAAATCAAGAAGCAAGTACAGGAGCTACTCGAGAAAGGGTTCATAAGACCTAGCACATCACCTTGTGGGTCTCCAATTGTCTTGGTGAGAAATAAAGATGGCTCATGGAGAATGTGCATTGATTACCGAGCACTGAATAAGATAACGATCAAAAATCATTATCCCCTTCCTCGCATAGATGATCTATTAGATCAGTTGAAAGAATCTGTTTATTTTTCCAAGTTGGACTTGCGTAGTGGCTATCATCAGGTCAGAGTTGCAGAGCAAGATGCATGGAAGACTGCTTTCAAAACAAAGCGGGGATTGTATGAGTGGTTGGTTATGCCTTTTGGCTTAACTAATGCTCCTGCTACTTTCATGAGAATAATGAATGATGTACTCAGACCTTTTATTGATGATTTTCTCATTGTATATTTGGATGACATTCTTATATTTAGTAAAACATGGGAAGAACATTTAAAGCATGTCAAGCAGACTCTAGATGTCTTGAAAAAAGAAAATCTTCATGTTAAAGTATCAAAATGTGAATTTGGCAAAACATCTTTGAATTATTTGGGTCATATTGTAGGGGGTGGTGAATTGAAGTTAGATCCCTCTAAGGTTGCAGTCATTGTAAACTGGCCTAAACCCAAATCTGCTACTAAAGTTAGAAGCTTCCTAGGAGCAGCACAGTATTGGAGAAAGTTTATTTCTAAATTTTTCTTTATTGCAGCTCCCTTACATGCCTTAACAGGATTGAAAAAGGTGTTTATGTGGTGAGGCAAATAGCAGAAAGCCTTCGACACCTTAAAAGAAAATATTAGTACGCACTAGTACTAGCACTGCCCGATCTTCAAAGACCATTTGAGATTGAAACAGATGCTAGTGACTATGCCATGGGAGCAGCGTTGATGCAGCACGGTAAACCCATATGTTATCATTATGAGACATTTAATTCTGCAGTAGTTAATTATCCCACATATGATAAAGAATTGTATGCATTAGTACAGTGTGTGAAAAAGTGGAAACATTACTTAATGGGAAAAGAGACAGTTATACATACTGACCATCAACCACTTCAATATTTGCACTCACAAAGTAAGTTGCAGCAATCAAGACAGTATAGGTGGATGGGTTTTCAACAACAATTTCATCTTGTCATCAGATATAAAAAGGGCATACACAATAAAGTTGCAGATATGTTGTCCAGACCAATCATAAATGCATCCACTATACTTAAGCATAATGCAATATTGCATGAAAGCTACATTGAACAGTATGCTCAAGATATAGATTTTAAAGATGTATATGCAACTTTAAGTCATGGAAAACAAGTAGAAGAATTGGATTATCATGTTAAGGACCAACTTTTGTATCATTTGGGAAATTTATGCATTCCTCAAACATAAAGAGTAAAGATAATTCGAGAAGCACACACTTCTCTAATATTAGGTCACTTTGGTGTGAGTAAAACAGTTGCACAGCTGCAAAGATTTTGTTATTGGCCAAAAATGAATGAGACAGTTTCTAGATATGTAAGAGGGTGTACCATGTGTGCTAAAAGCAAGCCCAGCAATAGAAAACTAGGCTTGTACACTCCACTACCAGTTCCTTCTCATCCTTGGGAAAGTGTTTCTATGGACTTCATTGGGGGACTGCCTAAATCTAGAAAAGGTCATGACTATTTATATGTTGTTGTGGATAGGTTCAGCAAAATGTGTATTTTAATACCCTGTAACAAACAGATTATAGCTAAGCAAACTGCAAAGTTGTTCTTTCAGCATGTATGGGTTCATTTTGGATTACCCACTTCCATTATATTTGATCGAGATACCCGGTTTGTTGGGAAATTTTGGTCAAGTCTGTGGGAATTGATGGACACCAGACTGAAGAAGAGCACAACTTTCCATCCACAAACAGATGGCCAAATAAAAGTGGTAAACAAGACAGTGATCCAGTTGCTCAGAGGCTATTGCAGCAAGCATCCCAAGCTTTGGGGTGAACATTTATGTTATGCGCAGCATGCTTACAACCGAGCTAAACATTCCTCTACACAAAGATCTCCTTTTGAGACCTGTTTTGGTTTCACACCAAGGTCTCCCTTGGATTTTGTCTTTGGTAAAGACATAGTGGTTGATGGACACAGTGATGTGGACAAGGCAACCAAATTCATCAGACAAATCCAAGAGATTAACCAGGCAGTACAGGGACAGCTGGAAAAGAGCCAAGCCAAGTACAAGGCAAGGCATGATAAGCATTGGACTGAGCATAGTTTCCAAGTTGGTGATCAAGTCTGGCTATATATCAGCAAAGACAGAATGCAAGGTGAAGGTAAGAAGTTGAAGCCAATAATGTATGGACCTTTCAAATACTTGAGAAAATTGGTGAGAATGCTTTTCGCCTTGATTTACCAGCTTACATGCACATTTACTCAGTTGTTAATGCAAACAGCTTGAGACTATTTGAACCTTCATTGATTGAAGATCCCAAAGAGCAAAGTCAATTGCCTTCTATTGATGATTTGCTACCTGAATATCTCAATGAGTTGCAGGAAGATACAGTTCTGGACAGGAAGGTGAGAACTATGCACAGGAGGGATGTTGAGTACCTAAGAATTGGACTCAAAGGTTCAAAACTAAGCAGTGCAAAATGGATATAGATTGGGCAAGTGAGGAATATGTACCCTCGCTTGATGGATGCTTAAAAACCAACTTTTGGTGGCCCAAAATCTTTTTCAGTGGGAAGGTCGTGATCCGAATTGGATTCTAGAACACTATCTAAGATTTCATGAACTCTTACAATTATGCCAAAGTTTCAAAGTCTTAAAAAATTCAAGATTATCAGAGATATCCTCGTGACAATGGCAATTTGTGAACAACGCGGAGCAATGAGGATCCTCGATCAAGCGCGCCGAACGTTGGCCCATGGTAACACACGCTGGTGCAAAATTGGCAAAACCAGAGGTTAATTCAAGAAACAGGGATAGTTTTTGATATGCGCATATTGCAAGGCAAACCCCTCAAAGAAGGATAAGACCTGAGCGCCCGGACCTGAAATAGTTATAAAATGCAGAAAAGTACTTAATTCGGTTCCGAAGGAGCGGGATTCCACAAAACCGGCAGGATATCAGAAGGGCTCGAGGTGGTAAGCGATTTCAACCGAGCCCCGCCCGATGCCACACATCGATTGCCACGCATTCGGCGGAAGAGAGAGAAAACTGCTCACATCGGATAGGTAAACGTCAGGTTACTTATCCGCTCGATATGAGTGATGACTGTTGGATCCGGAGTCCCTAGATCGAAGATGGAGACGCAATCTGATGGATGACTAGATTCGGCGGGGTAAACAGGTAGAATTATATAAGATTTGAAGTCCGGCGTGAACAATGAGTTGGTAGAGGAATCATGTTCGTGAGCAATCTAGGAGTTAAATGGAAATAATGACCATTCAAACATTTCCAAGACAACTGACACTTAGTTCGTTATGAAATAGGTGGCCACCTTCCTGTAAGGTGTTACACAATGATGATGATGCCAAACAGAGGAATTCAAATGACAGAGGTAGGAGAACCAGAGCACCAGGAAATGGAAACGAACAGTCAGAAAATAGATTGGCTTTAAAGCCACGAGCTAACATAAACAAAGCAGACAGTGAGTTAGTCAAGGTGGAAAGCCAAGAGCAGAGAACAAAGAGAAGAAGCTGAGCTGACCTGAAGGCAGCATCGAGCCAGACAAAGCCAGAGAAAGTCAGAGAGAGTCTGTGTACTCCAGAGAGGGCTTGAGAGGTTCAAGTGAACTCCTTTGTACTTACTTGTCATGTATGAGTCTCAAATTGGGCCCATACTACTGTGACCAATAGAGGTCGAGTTTCAGTAAGGAGATTTTGGGTACTCTAGAGACTTGGGGAATCCAAGTCCAGTCCTACTGATCTATATCTATTGAGTGAGACTCAAATTGAGCTCATTGTTGTAAAAACTCTGCTTTGAAAACATAATAGAGAGGCCACCACTGAAGGCTGGACCAGGAGACGTAGTCCAGGAGCACTGGGTGAACTCCTTATTAAAATTGTTGTATTTACATGTTTTACTGTTGTGTTTTCTCTAACTACTCCAGTGTCAATGTATTTCGCAATTTTATTGATCCGCTGCATAAAGTAACATAGGCACATCCATGCACATGAGTCTGTAATACATTTAATTCTTTGTCCTGGATAAATTCCATATCACTAATGGCTGAAGTAGCCCTTAGGCCTTGATAGTCTCTCCTTTATTTTGTTGGCATACCACACATTCTGCCACAAATTTCTACACATCGTCTTTAATACCTTCCAAAAAAAAATCTTTCTTGATCCTATGGTACATCTTCAAGAACCTTGAATGTCCTCCTATAGGAAAAGTGTGTAATTTCAATAGGACCTTCTGTTTTAGTTGATAATTATTACATAAGTATAGGTGACCTTGATACCATAACAAATCCATTTTTCCATGTAAATTTTTCCATTGCATCGGGGTCCTCTTGTATTTGTTGAATTGTCTTTCATATCTTCTCATCTTCCTACCATTTTATCCTTGCTTCTTCCACCTAGTCTGATTGTGGAATGGAAATAGCACATAGTAAACCATTTGTCTCTTCCTCTTTCCTTGAGAGTGCATCTGCCACAATATTTTGTTTTACATTTGTATATATAATTTCAAAATCATAACCCAACAGCTTTATGACCCATTTTTTTCTCTTTTGAGGACAGTCTTTGCCCCAAGAAGTAATTCAAACTACCATGATATGTTCTTACTTTGAAGTGACTTCCTATTAGGTACAAACACCATTTCTTAACCACATGTAGTATGGACAACATTTAATTTCTTAGATGGGTCTCAGTAAGTTATTTCCTTTAATTTCATCGCTTTTAAAGGCAAGGGGCCTTCCTTCTTGCATCAAAACTACACCAATGCCATGGCCTAAAGCATCACGATCCATAATGAATATTTTTGTGAAGTCATGTGTCGCTAAGATGGGAGTTGTACACATAGCCTCTTTAAGTTCTTCAAAGGCTTTGGTTTCTTCCTTAGTCCAGGAAAATGCTTCCTTCTTCAATAATTTTATCATAGGTGTTGTTATTCGACCAAAATTCTTGACAAACTTGTGGAAATATATTTTCAATCACAAGAATCCTTTGATTTTCTTCAAGGTATATGTGATTGGCCATTCCCTCATAACTTTGATTTTGTTAGGATCCACCTTCACAAGATCATGGGATACAATATGACCCAAATATTCCACTTCTTCAACCCCAAAGGCACACTTGGAAGGATTTTCATATAGTTGTTGCTCTTCCAATATGTCAAGAACCTGTTAACATGTTGTACATGCTCTTCCCAAGATTTGTTGTAGACTAGTATGTCATAAAAAATACTAACACAAAATTTCTAAGGAAGGGTTTGAAAATAGAATTCATCAAGATTTGAAATGTTGAAGGTGCATTTGTAAGTCCAAATGGCATAACCAAAAATTCGTAATGACCTTCATGTGTTCTAAAGGTTGTTTTTGGAAAGTTTTTTTGCTTCATTTTAATTTGATTATATCTAGAATGAAGATCTAAATTAGTAAAGAAAATTTCTCCATGTAATTCATCTAACAATTAATCAATGAAAAGAATAATAAACTTATGTTTGATTTTCATTTTGTTGAGCTAATTGTAGTCTAGACACATACACCACGAACCATCCTTTTTTATAACCATCACCACTAGTGAAGAGAAAGCTCTCTGGGTAAGCTAAATGATGTCTTCCTCTAACATTTCTCGAACCATACACACAATCTCACTCTTTTATGCATGTGGATATTTGTAAGGCCGAATGTTAGATGGTACACTTCCAAGTTGAAAATAAATAGCTTGGTAGTGATCTCAGACATGTGGAAGACCCTTAAGCATTTCTCCAAATACCTTAGCAATATTGTTGGTAAATTTTTAAATATCCATTAGAGCATAGGATGTAGATGCTTGAACATCTAATGAAGACAATTTTGCAGTTGCACCTTGACGTCCCTTTTTTTTTAATATTGTCATGCTATTAGAGCTTATCACTTTAATGGGTTTCGCTTTGATACTCTAAGCCGAGTTTCCCTTCCTTCTGAGAAAAATATTATGAAATTATCTTGGAAATTAAGGTCCATTGTTCCCAATTATTGTAACAATTGGACATTGAATACAACATCAACACCACCCATTTGGGTTTAAATCATGTGACTAACCAATAAATACTCTCCTATATTCTACTTAATATTTATGGCAATTCCTTGAACAATTTATGGTACTTGCATATGCAATCATCACTTGAAATTTTGGTGTTGTATATACAAAGCAATTAAGAAGTTTTGCCAATTTGTAATTGATGAAGTTATGGGTACTACCTGAATCAATCGATATTGTTACCCTTTTCCTTTTGATATATTCTTATATCTTGAGGGTTTGTGGACTACTGATGTCAGCCAATGCATGACTATACATTGTTGGAACAGTCTCTTCTAGATCTAGAACTTGTGAAGTTTTTCCTTCTTGATCTTGGTCATCTACAAAATCTATGTAGAATAAGTTCCTCTCCCTGAACTTATGCCCCTTATTATACTTTCTATCATAATTGAAACATAGCCCTTTGATGTTGTTTCGTCCATTTGTTGAGGATTCAACCTTGTTGGTTTAGGAAAAGGGAGCATGATTTTCTTTATAGTTTTTAGTGA
This sequence comes from Pinus taeda, assembly GCA_000404065.3. Classification (NCBI taxonomy): domain Eukaryota; kingdom Viridiplantae; phylum Streptophyta; class Pinopsida; order Pinales; family Pinaceae; genus Pinus; species Pinus taeda. The sequence goes on along the minus strand of APFE030694755.1, from coordinate 153,839 downwards.
CTAATTTTCCAGTGGCCATATTTTTACTTTCAACTTTCCTTACTAGACTAAAAGCATGCTTGAGAGATTTGCATTCAAAGAGATGCACCTCATTTTTTATGCTTTCCTTTAAAGTTCACAAAAATAGGTCTAGCAAGTTATCTTTTGAAATATTATTTACTTTAAGACTCAACACTTAGAATTGTTGAATTTGCTTTGTAACTAGACCTTTTTATCCCCATAATGTGCTATCAATTATTTTGTAAAAGTGGGCCAAGATATAACATAATTCTTTTTTCTTTCACAAGGCCATTGATACCATAGATGTTGGTCTTGTTCTAAAAGCATGGATGTAATATTTACCTTTTGTAAGGATATGTTGACGATGTTGGATCCGCCAACATTTAAGGTATCTCCATGATATGAAGTCCCAATTAGACCTCACGCCATTTGGAGTAGGAGACCCATCCAGAATACAGCCTGGTTGCCAAAGTAGTGGGTTTTAGTGGTATGCCTTAGCTGTGGTAATGCATAGAATGATGTATTTGTGACTTTGGTGATACAAGTGTATGACTCTCTAAGGGGTCAAGTGCAATGCATGATAGGTTCTAACACAACAAGGGGAAAATGAGTGAGCCCCTTAGAAGTCTATAATAGCTTGCAACTTGAAAGGAACACATCAGCGTAAAATGAATCATCAGTTAGCCAGCAAAGCAATTCGCAAGATAACCATGATTAATGTAACATCTCTAGTGAAAATTTCATGTAATAAAAGTTAATAAATGAAAAATAATAACCATGGATTATGGGACATGTATTCCAAGTTGAATGATGGGAAAAACATCTTAGTGTAGGTGTTCATTTGGTTTATTATGGCTAAGGAAATTGGAAAAGGCAATGGCTAAGGCTTTGGAAAGGAAAAATGGCATTTTAAGCACATTTATTTATGAAAATAATGGAAATTAGGAGAAAAGGAAGGTGAAAAGTCACAGGTTGCATGTGAGGAGGAAAATGAAGGAAAATAATGGAAAATGAAGAACATGGAAGCCTAATTGATAAAAAGGCTTATGAGGATCAGTTGGTAGCTTTTGTCAGCTCAGCTTTGGAGCTCTCTATTCTCTCTCTCTATCTCGCACTCTTGGACACTTAGAGTTTTCTTGTAGCATTTCAGCATTGGATCAAGAAAGGAAAAGGAGGCAAAAAGGAAGAAGAGATCAAGCAAGGAAGACCAGGATCAACTAGCCACGGCATGATTCTTTACATGTATCAATTTGTGTGTGTGGTTTCCTTGCTATATTTTGCATGCATGGTGTTGCATGTGTGTTCTTGGTTCTGTTTCTATCAATGGCATGGGATTTTCCAAGTGTGATAGTTTTTTTAGCCTAGCCTTTTCGTTTTTGGATAGTCATGATGTGATGGGATTCTCATGTTTTGGTTGAGCTATATTTATGAATGGATTCAAATCTGAGTGAGGTGGATCTCTGAATAAAAGAACACATGACCTAGTAACCCCTGAACTGGACTGTGGGTTATGGTAAATCTAGATTTTCTGTTGCCTCAATGGGCCTAGGAATCCTTGACCAGTGAATGGAAAGATATATGGTAAAGCCTAGAGGTGGGTGCTCTCCATCAAGCCTAGTAATCCCGAGATGGGATATATGGTAAATCCTAGAGAGTGGAGTCTCGGTTAGGACCTAGTGATCCGATGTGGGTTGTGGTAAAGCCTAAAGACTATGAGACAAGAAAATTCCTCACGTGTAGGTGGAGAAATCCGCTGGAATCCATGCTTGTTTTGGCCTAGTGATTTGGTGGAGATCATGGTAAAGCCTGTTATTACATGTTTATTGTTTTGGCCTAGTGATTTGGTGTGGATTGCGATAAAGCATGGTTTCTATTGATGAGGGTGAGGTGGTTTAGCCTCGGGATGCCCTGGTTGGCACTTTTGGTTTGAGTCCCACATTAATGTTTGAAATATGGCATCGGGGTGATTGGATGAAGAGAAATTTGGCTCAGCCAATCTATGGTCGGGTGGAACTTGGTAGTCCCATACCAGGTTGGCTTTTGCATTCACTAATAAGAGGTTCTTTCCTTGGTATATTATGTGTAAATGTATTGGTTTATATGTGGATTCTATAGATGATGTATCCTTGATATTTATGTTATTATTATGTTGGTTATAAGCATGTATTATGACAATGATGATGTATGGATCTCCTCATGTTTTGATTTGTGAATGAATGAACAAGGTATCTATGACCTAATAGATGAAATTGCAGCTAATGTGTTGACGCATCAATTCTTCTTAGTGATTCTCAGATAAGTATGAAACCCCTATGCTCATATATGTTGTTTAAACCTGTAGATTACATATTTGTGACATGTTTGATGAAATACCTGTTGTTACACAGTAATTTGTCACCGCTTTCACTCCCGATCTTCTCACTGTGTCATGTTTCCAAGTCAAACATGCTTATGACAGACAAATGCTCTCCTATGCTGCCAATTGACCCACTTTTCCTAAGTTATGTGCCTCATCGCAGCTATTGGCTTAATAAACGCGCTAAAAGGCGCTCATGAACAGTCCAATTGCCAGCGCAAAAGTACATCTCATTCCCGCGATGGCCCGATTTTAAGCACCAGCGCGGGGCTATGTGTTTCCTTTAGCGATGATCTGACTATCTGCACTGATCACTTGCGATGTTAGCGCTGAACCCCAGTTATGTGCCCATGATGATCTAGATTGGGCGAATTTGTTCCAACAGTCAGCCTTCCAGATGACTCCAGACCTGGTTGTTGGCCTAGTTTATGTCGCCCTTCCTTCCCTGGTGTGGCAGTTCCGTTAATTGTGCTACCTTCCTTTGATGATAAGCTCTCCTTTCCACCTTTTATGGAGACTCCTACTCCTATTTAAACTCTCACCATTGATATGCATTGTTAGTTCCTGATAGTTCGCTAGTTGAGCAGTGTTGTTAGTGTTTTGTGAGTTTGCTAGATAGTTAGTGTGAGTGTGGCAAGTGTGGGATTGTGTAAAGCTTATGAGTGAGAGAGCTCTTGTATGTTGGGAGATCCATCTCCAAAGAGTGAATGCTTGAAGAACATGATGGTTGGACCCTTCTGAGAAGGCTTGTGACGTCAAGAATTTGGTTGTAAGCTGACTCTTATTTCATTATTAATGCAATCAATTATGTTTTCCTATGTCTTGTATGAAATGTACTTGATAGCGCATGACTTCTTGACTTTGTGAGTAAATGGTTCATTTTTGTATCCGGTTACGTGCTTTGTTGTATTTCCTTTGCTTTGTTTCAGGTTGATCACTCATTGAGGAGAAGGAAGTGGAATCTGGAGCAGCGCAATGGAACTCCATCGACCACTGGTTGAGGTATGCCTCCAACTTTAATTGTTTAAGGAAAGCTATTGTTGATATGTCCTTTTTTGTGACTAGACCCACTCTAGGGCTAGAGGGGTTGCCTCTATCCGTAGAGGGAACACTTTCCTGCATCACAAATTGGCAACTCCACTGGGGAGGGTTTTGGCCTTTGTTTTTCTCTGTTTGCTCTTGTCTTGATTTTTTTATTTGGTCTCTTTTGAAGTTCTGGGGATTAGTTATCAGTCCTCTGAGTTTCCTGGGTTGATCTGGGAAATGTCCCTATTTGATTGAAGGATTGACTGTCTTTGATTTGGGAGTTTTGATTCGCCTATCATTGTTTTGAACATCATCACGGATTTAATTTTAAAAGACGCACTTTCATCACGCTCATCCTTTTATAATATATTGTTCATCGTGTAATCACGCTTCACAGTCGCGACGATTCTGGAAATCGGACCATCGCGAGAAAGTCGTGTACTTCCACACTGACATTGCTTTGTTGTTGCGGCTAGTCCTTTATCAGTGCTTGTTGCTTGTGTATTACCCGCACTGATTGCTGTAGAATTGATTTTCTCAATTCTTCCTCCTAAGTCCATCAGTCCTACTGGTCCCTTGCTTTTCTCACTTGCATGATGACTTGTTTTTCATTATTCATGGTTAAGGCACTCTCTTGGGAGCTTTTTTGAATGAATCTCATTTTTTTGCTTATGTGACCTAGATCACTATTTCAAGTTCCTTGAATCTGTTGGCTTGGTTGCTTGTTTTCTCAAGGTTCGTTTGCGGCTTCTTGTTGGTTTGATTGAGCCTTCCCCTTAGCCTATTTTTTGGTTGATTTTTTAGTGAATGTTATTGAACCAATCTTTGGCATTGATTCAATTTCTTTTCGCTACCGGACATAGATTACAATTGTTTGGATCAACCGAGATTTTCCACACTTTCCTGCATCACACATTGGTGACTCCGCTGGGGACTCTTGCTTGTTGCTTATTTGTTTCTTCTAGATTTAAAGACATCACAATCGAAAAGATTGCATTCATTTAGTACGAAAGCGAAAGTGAATTTGCATTTCAAGTTTGCATATTGGAAAGCGAATGATAAGATCTCTCATTAGTAGTATCCGTGCACTTTAGGAATTGGTGTTTGTATGCATTGAGTGACTTCTTTTATCGTCTTGGTTTTCTTGGTTTGAAAATGATCTCTCTACCCTCCCGTAGGTAGGTGTTCATTGAAGAAAAAGGATTTTTCATTCATTCTAGCTGCATCCTAGGGTTTATTATATACATACGGTAAGGCTTGAAAACTCAAAAGTAATCCAAGATCAACTCTAAAATGAACTGAATAAATCTAACAACGCATTGGAACATAACGCACACTGTTTAGAGGTCTAGGCTAGAGACGTGCTCTGGCGTCGTTAAACCTAGCCACTTTTGTTTCCACTCAAGGTTGGGTGATTCCTCCTTCTGTGACTCAATAGTGGTCTAATACAGAATTGTGCTCCCATGTACCATCGAGTATATGTTGGGAGACCCCACTAGGTTTATCATCCTTTATCCATAGGAAGTCGTGTCTGCCGCCTTACAAACTGTAACGCACCGAACACAGCATTCGAGAAGATTGACTGTCGTACAGAAAGTCCTTGGTTTCCATACGACTGCCAAGGTGTATATGCAGTTTTATGAATTTTCTGGTAAACCTTTTGCCTAGTTCTCCAGAGTAGTCACTTTCGCTCCTTTTCGGACTCCCTAAAAGAAAAGGTTCATCTGAGCACTTGTCACTTCAGGCTCATTAAACATTCGAAGGAAACTAGAGTAATCTTTTGGTCCTTTTCTCAACTCTTTAAAGATGAAAAGGTCAAGTTGTGTTCTTGTGTCTTAAAATTTATTCGGCCACGTTCACATTTACCCTGTTAGATCTTATTTGTGTTAGCTTGAGTAGGGTTCTTTCCTGTTAGTTTTCCTAGGGTTTTTGAATCAAATCATCCTGGCGGAATCATCGATCCCGTCTCCCGTTCCAAGTGACCAAGGGTCTCCCTCTTCTGTTGCTCCTGAGATACCGGTTGGTAGTGATACTCTCCCTATTATTCCAAGTATCCAACCGATTAACTCTCGCGCTCCAGAAGACAAGGCTTATGATATTCATTGGAACCCCATTTGGGAGCCTTCCGAAGAAGATATTCCCGGTACTCCTCCTAGTGTTTTGGTCCCAATGTTTTCTTCTGACATGGATGACACATCCCCCATCACAAAAGTGAAGGATCCGTTGTGATGAGTAGTGAAATTCCTATCCCAACGGAAACTCCACCCTTCAGTGTCACCCCTCTCGGTGTCACGTTGCCCTTGTGCTATAGGGCTTTGAGGGATATTATTGGTTCTAGGACCTCCCTTACAAGTTCTATGTGGTCTCATGCCATCACTACGACTTCGGAGTCTTTTATTCCTCAAATTCACAATGTGTCTGTCACCTCAATCCTGACTATTCCAACTGTCTGTGTGGCTTCTTCAACCCCTGTTGTTGGTGCCATCACTGCATCCTCAGTTGTGACCACTGTTGCTGGACCTTCCCCCGGATCGGCAAATAGTGGCCCATCGGCATCTACATCCGGAGTTGTTGATCCTACGCTTAATGCCCCACCTTCGTCTGGTTCTATTCCAGCAAGGGGGCATACGATCAATATTTGCATGCTCTTCAGAATCCGGGCACGCAAGGCTCGTTTCATTATTATGATTTTCAAGGAGATCACCTTTATCACCACAGGCCTTTGCCATCTTAGCCTGCATTTGAGGTCACAGTCCCGGTAGCTGTTGCTTGGGGTACCACTGGTTACGGTGGTGGCCAAGTACCCCCTGCGAATTTTCAAGGACCACCTTATCAAGGTCAGTCGTCTTACATGCAGCCTTCCTATGGGCAGCAGTATTATGAACAAAGTTATCCAGGGAAATCTAGAGGCCCACAAGGACAACCCTTTCAGGGACAACCTTTGGCTTATGGTGGTTCATCTTTTACTTATCTTGGGCAACCCTCTGGAAATCCAGGACAACCTTACATGCAACAAGGTCAACCTGGTGTCCAGCAGGGATACCATTCAGGGTAGGTGGGCCAGCCTTACGAACACCAAGGCCAACCCACTGTCCAGTCTGGTCAACATCTGGACAAGTTGGCTAGCCTCAAATCTAATTAGGCCAACTAACTGTCCAGTCTGCTCAGTCATCCGGCCCATCCGAACAGCCCTCAGTTGTGCAAGGATAACCCAGTACCTAGCAAGCTCAACCTTCTGGGAAAATTGGCCAATCTCAATCTCAACTAGGTCAACCTTCTAGCCTGGTGGCTCAGCCTCAATCCTCTCAAGGACATCTTTCTGGGCCTGCTCAACCGGGCACTCAAATGATTGTTGCTTCTCAAGCTCCACCCAGTTTTCAGCCCCAATCTAGGCTCTAGATCCAATCCGGTCTTCAAATGCAGATTGGGTCTCAATATCAACCTACTTATCAAACACAGCCTGGCCCCCAGGCTTAGTTTGGAACCCAGCCGCCTTATCGTTTCCAGCAATCCCAAGGGCAAACTCAATTTGCCCCGTATCAAAATTATCAACAACTGCAGGTGAGTCCTTATCAGAATTACCAGCAACCGTATGTTGCTCCTGCAGGCCAAGTTGGTGATCAATGGAACGCTAGGGGGCAAATCCAGGGTCAGCGATCCAGTTATAGCTACAACCCCTACGAACAAAATCCCTACGAGCATAACCCTCCTAGCCAAACCCGTCTGGACAAACTCAGTGGGGGAAACAAGCAACTGGTTGGAACTCTGGTGCTACCTCCTACCCGCGGCCTCAGGTGTCCTTTAATCCTTAGTTACCCTTTTTAGCAACGTTGGAGTTATTGGATGTGTCCAAACTGACCAATGATCCTATCCTTCATAATCCGTATTGGCCACCGGTTCCAACTAAGATTCTCGGTGATTGTCCCAAATTCGATCGTAAAGCTGGAGAAGACCCCCAAGCCCACGTTATGACTTATCATCTATGGTGTTCATCAAATTCGTGGCTTCATGATTCAATCCGGCTCTACCTTTTTCAAAGGACCCTCACTGGCTCTGCTGCTAAGTGGTATATTGAGTTAGCTCGCGGATCTTTTCAGGATTTTAACTCATTGGCTATGGCATTTTTAACTCATTTTCAGTTGCCGATTCGATATGAAACGGGCACACGTCTCCTAACATCCCTTAATCAAACAACAGCTACGCACATCTTCGATCATATCCATGAATGGAGACGGCGTCCTCGTTTGATTAAGTTTTGGATTCCCGATCAGCTCCTAACTGACTGGTTCATGACCTCATTCGTCAGTCGGATAGCACGGGACATTTCTATGGGGGCATGTGTAACTGAAGAGCAGGCTATTGCGCGTGCTCAGTACCTTGACTTGGTTTATTCCAGTCCGGTACACTGTATGATTATTTTCATGATGCCCCGAGGCCCGGAACTTCCGAAGCCCTGCCAACACCATCTGTTGACGGTATCATTGGTTCTGTCAATCTGCCTTCTAAGAAATCTTCCACGAACCCTGGGAAGCAAAATTCGAATGCCTCGAATGAAAATACTTCTCAGGCGGTATCCAATTTTTCTAATACTTCCGAGGTTAACGTCGTCCAGTCCACCACGACGGACAAAGCCTCAAAAGGAAAAAAGAAGGGAAAAGGAAAGAATAAAGTTGATCAACTGAAATAGGATTCCGCTAAACCTCCACCCGAGGAGGGAACCAAACGCAAACCCAAGTATCCTTGTCTTATCTGACGAGGATCACTATACCAAAGACTGCCTGAGGCGGTCTGAAGTTAGTCATTTGTTGAAAGGTGCTCCTGGGACTCCTGCGGTGCTAAAAGAACCTTTTCCCTCGCAGCAAACGCAAATGGTGGCTGATCCATCCCAATCCTCTTCTCCCTTTGGTTCTCAAGTGTTTATGGTTGGGACGATCCCCGTTCAAATTAGTACTCGAGCGAAAGAATATCCGTCACCTGCCGGGAAAGAACCTGAGGTCCCCTCTAGCGCTCCTTCGTCCAGTTCTGGTCCGCTCCATATTGAGAGACCTAGCACTGAGGCGCCCGTCCGACCCCCTCCTAAAGGTGTACTCAGGAAATATTCTTACAACCCGAATGCTCGTGTTGCTCAGCACTATAGCATCGCTGAGGACTTAGCCCAGGCTCCGTCAGCTATGTCCGCTCTAGAAGTTCTCCAGAGCTGCCCCTCCCAGAGGAAGTTCTTGCTATCGGCTATCGCTGGCATCGACCCGGCTGACTCGGATTTGATTTATTTTGACCTCGACAGCCATATACCGAGACTGCCTCACCAAATTGCCTTCCTCATCCAAGTCATCATCAACTCTAAAACGATTCATCGTATTGTCATTGATGAAGGCGCTTCAACTTGCATAATGTCTGTTGCTTGTTGGAAGGTTATTGGTTCTCTGACTCTGAGCCAGTCTCCTACAACCTTGGAAGCCTTTGATGGGAGAGAGTCTCACCCTTATGGTATACTCCAACATTTTCCTATTACTTTGGAAGGGAAGACGGTTGAAGTGGAAGTTGAAGTCGTTGATGCCCATCTAACTTACAACCTCCTTTTGGGCCGAAGTTGGACATATGCCATGCGATCCGTGGCTTCATCTCTATTTCGTGTCATTCGTTTCCCTCATCAGGGGAAGATCGTCATAGTAGACCAGCTATATTTCTTCGCCTCCTCTTCTGAAGGCAACGTACCTTTTGTGGAGCATACCTCCATTCCATGGGAGAGTGTGGGAGCTGGACTCTTTAAAGATCCTTCCCTTATGGGTGTCTTTTCACTCCCACCTCCAAACTTCGCTCATATTAATATGATTTCCGTTTGCTCTGATTCGTGGGTTCTTCCTCCCACTGATCAAGTAGAATCTTGGGGCGATGAGATGCCTTTGAGTCCTGTCGAGCTCAACTACCTCGAGATTTTTTTTGCATCGGCTCCCCCTCTCGAATCTGCTCCTTTGAGCGGAGCTCTCGACTCTTACGCTCATTCCCCTTGGCTTGGAGACCATACTTCTTCAAACCCTTTAAAGGAAATATTTCCTTCTGATGAAGCCATTATCGAGACCATGTCTCTCGAGGAACACCCTTGGTCCGATCACCACCATCGTTCCTCGTTTCTCCCTGTCCATTGGGAAATGCTTCCTTGTCTTGAGTGCTTTACTTTTGGTTCCCCATTGCACCCTGTTGTTATCATCGGCCCTTTTGCTAAACGGGGCATTGATTATGTGGCCTGTAACCCTCACTCGGCTGGGGGGCATGGATATATCATTGGTGTCGTTGATTATTTTACAAAATGGGTCGAGACAATGCCTACATTATCTAGGATGGTCACACAACGGCGCAATGGGATAAGCCCCGAAATGGGATTTACTTGAAAAATACTATGCATGAATTCCATGCACTCTGATTTGTACATACGTGTGTTTAGCAGGTGTGTTGTTTGTGTGTGTTCTAATGTTTTGGCTTGGTGTGTCAGCATGATTGTCGCTTATTGTGTCTTTTTGCTTCTCGTGTAGATGTCTGGTGCACCTTACATTGGTTTCGCTGATGATGCCTGTCGTAGTACCCGCAACCTGTCTTCTATGGCATGGGTGATCTACGATCCTCATGGTGAACTGGTAGACCTTCAAGGTGTTTGTCTAGGTTGTACAACAAACAATGTCGCTGAGTATAGTGTTGTTATTGAGTTACTAGCCGAGGTGATTAATCTCGGTATTCGTACATTGGTTGTGAACCTGGATTCTCAGTTTGACGTCCACCAGCTCAATGGGTGATATTCCGTCAGAGACCATCAGATTTTAAGGTTGTATTGACGTGTTAAACTATTAGAAAGGAATTTTGATTTCATCACATATCAACACCTTCCACAAAGGTTAAACACGTTAACTGATGCATTGGCGAACCATGTATTAGATAGACATTTACGTAACATGTAATCACAAAAGCATATAAGAAGCATGTAAAACACAACAAAGTACCATAGGAATATGTATATATATGTATATATATATAGATCTCGTGTGGTGCACCAAGGCGCTTGAAAAATAAGTGTATGTGTCCAAATAGAGTCTATGTTCTCCATACATCCGAGACACATGTCTCTCAAAAAATCATCAACAAGAAATAAACCTAGCTGTCTACTACGGCGTGTTATGCTCCCTATAGCACACCACCGCTCGTGCCACTTGCCTTAGCAGGCGGTGCACTCTGGGTTTTACTCATACTGTGTGGATCTACAATGCTATGGGGACCTCCTCGACCCCCATGTAATCAGGGATCCCCGCCATCAGACCCTCAAGGTTTTGGGCCACTGTCTCCATCTCGTCATCCTCTGGGGGAGCCAAGGCCAGTGCTTCGATGCCCTATGCATCCCTCCGTGCCTCCGGAGCCAACCCAACGGGTCTCACTGGTCCCACATCTGCAATTCCGTAGCGTTCATTATTAGGACATATGCATGAAAAAATCTAAAAAACATCATAAAAAAATAAAATTCAAAAATAATGTGATTAAGTGTCTTACCACCATCATCCCACTGCTCTCCAGCGGGCAGTTGCATGTCAGGATCTCCGCGGAAGTCCATGCCAACGTATGGCCAATCCTCGACGAAGATCACTTGGTGCTCTAGCCACTCTTGAAACAATGTCCCCCACGACACTGGTCGTCCGCCACCTCCTCGTGGCATGATGTGTGCCCATAGTGTGGCCCTGGTCTCACGTGGTCTAGGCAGATCCAAATCCATGTCTTGCAACTGCAATGTCGTCACCCGCTCTAGCATGAGCGGGACTAAGATGGACCCATAACCGAACTGCTTCGTCTCTCCTCGTCGGCAGCGGGTTAGTTGCCTCTTTATATTCGCCATCACTGTGTCTGCCCAGTTAAACATGGTTAGATCGAGACATTCGAGAGCCAGCCAGAGATGGGTCTTCGAAGCCTCGTCTTGGGCTTGGGAGCCCACTGCCCGTGTTACCATGAATAACATAGCACGAAGGACTACGTCCTCCACTGTCAGGATCGCCACCTTCCCGCTTTTGGTTTTGCGTGCCCTTGGGCACACTTGAGCCATCAACGTCTCTAGAGAATCACCCCCGGCTCGCTACCCCTCTAGAATGGGCCTCTCGCCACAACAGGACAGCCCGGTCAAAAAATATATATCTGTAGCGTCAAACTCGATATCCCGGCCTCGGATGATGAATTTCCCATCTGAGGGATTCCAGGCCTGGATTAGTAGCTCCAGTAAATCAGGTTGTGACCGAAGGTGCGGAGTGAGGAAGAATATGAGCAATCTGCATGCTCGTAATGCATTTCGGCACCCTACATCAGAAAAAGCTTGAATATCATTGTCATCATGCATTCGTTCTTGCTAGACAAACGCCATTATAGCCTGCATGACGAAAAAACACGAATTAGCACTTCCTTTACAAAATTCAACGCGAAATTTGCATAGAAATATGAGTTCGCGTCGTCATCGCGTTTGTTTTTAAAACAGACGTGATGACGCGAGGTCGTTAGTTCTATTTTTCGCGATCATCGCGGAAGTACATCACTTTTCCACGATGATCGGACCGCGTTTTGTGTAAAAAATTTCGGCCATCGCAGACCCAATGGGTATAACCGCGATGACCAAGCGGCGGAACCCAGTCCAAAAAATCCACCTAAACTAACACATTTAACGGTCAAAATGCATGAAAATGGTATTGAATTGAAACGCAAGACGAATTCTATCTACCTGGATAGAGTTTCGGGGTGAACGATGGATGAACGAGGTCGAAATTAGCTTGCCAACTTTGGTGCTCCAAAATGCTCCACGGTGGAATGAACAGTAACAATGGTAAAAATGGATGGATTAACCCCTTTTTATAGTAATTTTTGGAAATTAAAAAAATTATATTTTATAAATGTGGGTTTTTCCTCATTTTTTATCACATGGTTAACTTAATATCTTGTTTTTTAACTATGTTTTTCTGTATATTGTTCATTTTATATCGAATGGATTTACATGCGACGCATTGTGTGCAGAGCTACAGGTAGTGGAGTTTCGTGTACAATTGATCCATGAAGTCGTCTTTAAGCTCTTTTCTGACTTGAAAAATGAAAAGACAGCCGAGTTGTTCCTCTTGACTCGTTAAAAGTAAATTAAGGGGCGGTCACCTTTAAGCTCTTTTCTGACCGTCTAAAGACGAATTGTCAGGCCTTTGTCATTTCAAGCTCGTTCTTGGTTACGAAACAACGTGATTTCGCTCGCTTTTTTACTTTTTCAGGTTGAAGTCACTAATCATGAAAATTACTCCTCGATCGTAATGGTTGAGGGGTTCTTTCTAGTATCATTTTATACTTTTTCAGGCTCGAGAGACACAACTCTGTTAGAGCCTAAATCTGCCTTAGGCTGAAGGAAGGCAAAATTTAGGATAACCACAAACCACGCTCAGCCTCGTAGCTAGCCCTATGAGGACAGGAGAGGGCTCTCTCCAGGTCAATCTCGGCAAAAGATGATCGATGAGGCTCGAGATGACTGAAATAATGGCTTATTTTAGGCTAGGTATGAAGTACAAGGATTTGATTTGAGTTTTTGGGGAGTTTGTGTTGGCAACAGGGAAAGGCAAATTGGGCTCGGGGATGAGGCATAGTTTCTACAGAGTTCTGATTGGGGAAAGGAAGGCAATCGTTTTGATGCTTTAAAGTGATTGAATGGATGGATCGAATTGGTGAGGAGCTAAGGAGAGCAAGAGAGTCTCAAGAATTCTCCTTAAACAGATGAAAACATGGAAATTTAAACAAAGTCAAAGGCAGAGCATAGAAGTTAATGGATTCTACCTTAATCACTCATTTGTTTAAATTCAGAAGAAGAGAAAGGAAAATGATACACATAACGCTATGAACTTACAATTACTTAAAGAATAACACCATCAAAAAATAAAGCCACATGGATCCCAAACAGTGCTGCAAAACCATGGTCTTTCCTTAGCCAAAAATGTAGAGATAGAATGTACAATGATATGCCAAGCAATCCCAAGTGTCCAACCCTGAAATGACTTAGAAAATAAATGATATAGACTAGCCCAACCCATTCCCTTGCCTCTAGGGGTCAAGCTCATCATTCTAGGAGCTGTTTCAACCAATTCTAAACCAAGCACTGAAATCTAGGCAATCAAAACAACTTGCCTCTATAAGGTAGGAAACTAATTCATTCATTAAATTTTCACTTTTTAGTGAATGAATCCTCTAGAACAAGTAAAAGTATGCCAATATTACATCATGGTAATTAAATTACATTAATACAGGTCAATAATTACATCAATAAGCAAAACTAGTCAAACTGGCCGAATTTCTAAGCTGGAAAGTGAAAAATTGGGCAAAAATCCTCTATGCGCCGCGCCAAATCCTCTATGCATCGCGCCACTTTGGAGCTGAATTTGAGGCACTTCCTGAAGTCCAAATTGAGCCCACGATAGCTTGTTGGAAAGCCCTACCTGTCTACTTTCCAAACCAAGTATAATTTTTGGATTTGGATGTCATTTGGCCCTCCAAAACTTCAATCTCCCAAGACTACTTCCTGTGTGTCAAAATAGGGGCAGTGAGGTCATTTTTTGAGTGTGTTTGACCTCTTGAGGACTCAAAACCTATCCAAATCTCTTGGACATGCACCAATAGTCATGATTTTTTTATGAAAAATCCAAAAATATAAAGTTTTTCAAATTTGGTGCCCTCTAGCAAAAGCGCGCGCCACTTGGCGCGGCGCATAGGGAAGCAAAACCCTGTCTTTTAGTGCAAAAATTTCTCAAAATGCAAAATTTGCTCCAAATTTCTTGAAATTTGGGCTAGACCTTCTTTATCAAGAGCTATGATGAGCCAAAGAGGCTTCAGCCAATATCTGAAGTCCTTCATCCACTTTTTGCCTCCTTAATGCTCTCTTCACCTTGATTCTCGTTTTGCACACCAAGTTCCGGGACAAGTAATGATATGTCTGCCACCTCTTTAAAGCCTCCTGGGTGCATGTCCCTCTGTGAGTGAATCACTTTGGGTCTCCTCTTCATATTCATATGAAGGATCAGATGCCATAGCTGCTAGTAGACAAATTTCCCTGAAGAAATAGGTGTTGATGTGTCAAACTGGAGTGGACTGTTTTTGGTGATGTGCTTGACATCTACCACCAAGGGGAATGGTGAAATGAGGGATTGGAAGGGAAGAGAGAAATAGTGGGGGATTATGGATTGTTGGGCTAGGGAATTAGGGAATGATTTAGGTGTTTTTGTATATGGACTAGGGTTTGGGGTTTGTATTTGGGTTTTAGGAAATTTGGGAAAGGGGATTTGGGGTAGGGGATTTAATGAACTTAGGGGGATAGGGGAACTTAGGGAATGATGAAATAAAATGAAAAATGAGATGAGGGAGTGAACCTGGTGACAAAACATTGATTTGAAACCCTAGCAGCAAGTTTCTTTGAGGTATTTTAAAAGGTAGGGTTTGATGTTTTTGATTTAACCATTACCATCCATCAACCACCATACCCTAGCACAAACTTGGATGAAACACACAAATGGAGGCTCTACCTACTTGTGGAATGAATAATTTTCAATTTGGAGGAATATTTCAATGAATTTTAGGCTTTTTAGCCCAATGCGCCGCGTCTTCCCAGTGCGCCGCGCCAATGTATTTTTTGCACTGTGGAGGGCAGCCCAATGCGTCGTGCCTTCCTAGTGCGTTGCGCCCTTTCGTAGGAGCATTTTGGAGGCCTTACCAGTGTCCAAATTGGGTGGAGGATAGCTCGTTGGAAAGGTATTTGAGTCTACTTTCGAACCCAACTAGAATTTTTCAATTTGGAGTTTATTTCCCTGTCAAAAATCAAATATCCCAAGACTGGTCAAAATGTACCAAATGAGGCTGCCTCAAGGCAGAGTGCTTTTGCAGTCAACTTTTGAAGGTGTTCCTCAACTCAAAATTGAGCTCATGATAGCTCATTGGAAATATATTTGTGTTCAGGTATCATTTTACTCATCAAGTAAGTCATTTGACCAACCAAGCTAGGAGAAAACTTGATTTTCCCAAGGTCACTTCAGAGGTGCATCAATTCTCCTGAGGCAATTGTATTTTCGACATTTCTCTAAACCCATGACACCTGTGTAAAAAGTGAAGGAGGTTTTTCATCCTTGGCCTGTTTTGGACAAAAACCTCTCTCCGTTTTCCAAACTTCATCTTGTATTGCTCAGAAACATCATTTGAGTAAAACCTACCCCGATGTGTGGAACAAGGGATTTGTCGAAACGAAGCGAAATGAAGGGGATAAGGGGCTTCTAAATTATTGAGAAAATTTTTGGAAGTGGAGAGGGATGTTAGGAAGTAGGGGAAAGTTGAATATCAGAAATTGAGTGAGGGGAAGGGGTCCAAATGGGCTAAACACAGGCCCAACCTAGAAAATTGCTAAGTTGTAGCAAGAAACTAGGGTTTGTGCGAAAATGAGGAATTTGGGGGATTTTAGTGATGGGAAGTGTTTAATAAGGTACATTATGGATAGGGGAAGGTGTATGAACATCAGGATACAATTTTTGCTGATGATTTTACCATCCAAGAGAAATTAGCTTCAAAACCTAGGAGAGGGAAATGAACCTTACCTAGGCGCAACTGAAGCATGAACAAGGTGTAAAATGACCCAGTGGAACTTGACATGATGATGACAACCCTTTGAATGATGGTACACAATTGAATGGTGACATGGAACGTCATTTGGAAAACTTTGACAAGGGCAAAAACAAACCCTATACCTAATACCTAGTGACCAAATTTTGCTTGAAGATTCACTGAAATGACAAAATTTGACCTTGACACTTTAAAATCATTTTGTAAGAGCATGTTTGATCACTGGAGGAATGCTGCAAAGACTGACACTAACAAACTCTACGAAAAATGACCCCCCTAGAGTCTTCTTTTCCGTGTCTTTTTCAAACTCCCTAAACATGAAAAAGACTCCGAGTTTTACCTATGTCGGACTCCTTAAACCCTGACGACATTAGACTCGTCACCATGACGAGACTCGAGCTTCTCCTCCCTAGGGCTCGTTAAACTATTACTAGGTTGGATTCAACAGCAGGTTTATCATTGATTTTCTATGGCAGCAAGTCACTCTTGAACATCGACACTTTTGCTTCTTGCGGGTTGGGATATCCATGCATCGTCATTTGGCCTTCCGCAGGTTCAGGTTGTCATTTAGCCTCATTCCATTTGATCCATGCTGTCTCCATCAAGCCTCTGATCCTTTGGTACCTGAATGCTGCCACCCTCCAGAGTCGTGTCCCCGACATGTTCAAGAGTATAATCCTTCTGCATTTTACACCTCTGTCTCCTCCTCTGATACTCTGTTTCACCATCTACCACTTGTTCCTTGTCTTGTCTCATTGATGAGGGAAACATTATGGCCCTCCTACGACAGGTCGTCTCTTGTCAACATCAGCTCATTATCCAGGAGATTGATCCAGAGATCCCTTTGGTACCTTAGAGCTTGCATGCCTCAATGGCAAGTTCTTCGCGCCTAACGGTCAACTTTCATCATTGGTCGTTGATTGGTTGATTCCGCGAGTGTTCGACTCTAGCTCCTTTTTCACACTCCGTGGATTGTGCTAGCTAGTACCTTGAGAACCATTGGCATTATAGGTGGTTTCTCTCGCGCTTGTTAACGGTTTCCATCACTGATCGGTAATCAAGCGACTTTCTATCATGCTCGACCTCAATACATCTATTCGCATGTTATAATTTGTACTATGATTGGTTGGGTTCAAGACCCCGAACTCAGATCACACACGTTTGGGCTGTGTGGATTGGTTCATGGCTCATTGATGGGTGGCTGCGACCATACCTGAGTCTTTATGGGTGGCTGTGACCACACCTTTGTCAGTATCATGGTCTCATTAGCTGGATGGTTGCATCCATACCACAGACCTATTCCATATGTCTTTTGGATGGTTGTGCCCATGACTACATGTACTTCAGAGATATCAGTTCAACTTGCGTACAGGTCCTTCCAGATGGTGTTCCAGCTCAGTCAGTTTTGTAAAGCATTTCACCCCTCCCACTCTCTCAAGCTTCATACTTTAGGGGGCATCTATTACACAGTAATTTATCACCACTTTCACTCCCGGTCTTCTCACTGTGTCATGTGTCCAAGTCAAACATGCTTATGATAGACAAATGCTCTCCTATGCTACCAATTGACCCACTTTTCCTAAGTTATCTGCCTCATCGCAGCTATTGGCTTAATAGACGCACTGAAAGGCGCTCATGAACATTCCATCCGCGCTGCCAACGTGGAAGTACATATGATTCCCGCGATGGCCCGATTTTAAGCACCTACGCGGGGCTATGTGTTTCCTTTAGCGATGATCTGACTATCTACACTGATCACTTGCAATGTCAGCGCTAAACCCTAGTTATGTGCCCACGATGATCCAGATTGGGTGAATTTGTTCCAACAGTCGGCCTTCCAGATGACTCCAGACCTGGTTGTTGCCCTAGTTTATGTCGCCCTTCCTTCCCTGGTGTGGCAGTTCCGTCAATTGTGCTACCTTCCTTTGATGATAAGCTCTCTTTTCCACCTTTTATGGAGACTACTTCTCCTATTTAAACTCTCACCATTGATATGCATTGTTAGTTCCTGATAGTTCGCTAGTTGAGCAGTATTGTTAGTGTTTTGTGAGTTTGCTAGATAGCTGGTGTGAGTGTGGCAAGTGTGGGATTGTTAATAGCTTGTGGAAGATTGTGAAGTGCCCTTAATCTTGTGTAAAGCTTATGAGTGAGAGAGCTATTGTATGTTGGGAAATCCATCTCCAAAGAGTGAATGACTGAAGAACATGTTGGTTGGACCCTTCTGAGAAGGCTTGTGACGTCAAGACTTGGGTTGTAAGCTGACTCTTATTTCATTATTAATGCAATCAATGATGTTTTCCTATGTCTTGTATGAAATGTACTTGATATCTCATGACTTCTTGACTTTGTGAGTAAATGGTTCATTGTTGTATCCGGTTACGTGCTTTGTTGTATTTCCTTTGCTTTTTTTCAGGTTCATCACTCATTGAGGAGAAGGAAGCGGAAGCTGGAGCAACGCAACGGAACTCCATCGACAACCGGTTGAGGTAGGCCTCCAACTTTAACTGTTTAAAGAAAGCTATTGTTGATCTATCCTTGTTCGTGACTAGACCCACTCTATGGCTAGAGGGGTTGCCTCTGTCCGCAGAGGGAACACTTTCCTGCATCACACCTGTCATGGCTAGTAGGGGTCTAGTCTAGGCCTTGTTGATATTTTTGCAAATGTATCTTTGTTCCACTATGAAATTTCATTTTTGAACTTGTCATTGAGTTCTAGGAAGTGACCTGGGCTCTGGGCCAAAAAAAATTGCACAAATCCTGAAGTCATAAGCATAAGACTGAGGAGAAAAGTCCCTAGACACACCCATGCCTTGTTGTGGGAGCTACTGGAGCCTCTCAGACGCACCCTTTTCCATATTAATGCAGCATCTATGGGTTTAATGGTATAAAATTTCAGTGGGACCCAAGGACCGGTCATGGGGATGGCTAGGAAGGCTTACGGGAATCTTGTAGTAGGTGTAGAAGGTTTGTGTTGTGGGTTTCCCTTGATTCCACTTCCTTAAGGTCACCTAGGAGGTTGAATCCCATTATAGTGGCCTCTTGTCACATATTTACCTCGGTTGGTCGGTTACTTGGGTAGATGTGGGATGAGGGTGTTATAGAGTGGCATCATAACATGGTTCACCCCTTGGACTAGATGGGTGGTGTGTGTTGGTCATGCATTCATGTTAGTTGCACATGTGTTACTCATCCTTATGGTCTATACGTGTGTTGCATATGTATGGTGATAGTCATGATTGTAGTGATGTTGCCATGTGAAAGTGTTGTTGGGTTGTGTTATATTCTTTCCACAACTAGCCCACGTAGTTAACCAAGGGGTTAGAATGGGGACAGAGTTCCTCCTTTGTTGTGCCGATTGCGTAGTGGGGGGAATCACAGGGGGTTTGAGGGGTATAGGTAACCCCACTCTATGGGGTCCGGGGCAGCGCCCTAAAAAAATTTGGTTTTGGACCCTATGTTAGGTTGGGCTGACCTACCTATGGTTTTGTGCATGATTTTCACACATGGTTTTGGACGCGATGGTTTTCAGTCCATGGTATTGGATGCTTCGGCATGTACAAATATGTATTGTAACATTGAACAAAACATAATGAAAAATCAAGCTGGTAGTCTTGGTTTTGGGATCCAGGGGAAAATCTCTGTGTATATGTGTTTTATGTGTTATGCTCTCGCATTGTTTATTTTCTGCGTTTTAGAATTTGTATGTAGGTAATTTTTGTACGGGGTTAAAACCTACATTTGGTATCAAAGTTGTTTTGGCTTCAAGGGGACATCTTTGTTGCTAAGGGGTTTTACTCGGGCTTGTGGTAGACCCCGTTTAGTGGGAGATCTGAAAGATCGATTCTGGTGGTGAAAGAAGATGGCGAGCAGTGGAAAGATAGAGATCGAGAAATTTAATGGTCAGATTTTTGAGTTGTGGAAACTCAATATGGAGGATCTGTTGGTGGATAAAGATCAGTGGATCGTGGTAGATCCGGTACTAAACCAACGAGAGTGTCTAATGAAGAATGGAAGAATTTGTATCAAAAGGAAAAGAGCACAATACGATTGTGTGTCTCAGATTCAGTATTGTTGAATGTATCAGGGGAAGCTACGGCGAAGGCTTTGTGGGACAACTTAGGCACTTTGTACCAATCTAAGTCTCTGGTGAATAAACTGTTCCTACAGAAAAAGTTGTATAACCTGAGGATGAAAGATGGAGACTCAGTGACAGAGCATCTGAATGTGTTTAATATTATGGCAAGTCAGTTATCTCTAATTGATATTAAAATTTTAGATGAAGATAAGTGCATCAGTTTGTTGTGTTCTCTACCAGATTCATGGGATAGTCTGGTTATTGCAATAGGTAGCAATGCAACTGCCTTGCAGTTTGATGAAATAGTATCATCCTTGCTAACGGAGGAAATGAGACGGAAAAATATGGAGAGTCAAAATGGTGATGCTTTGTGTTTGGTCAATTTAGAGTCCTAAATTGCTCTACATAAATTATCAATCCGGGTATCGTAAACTGATGAAGTGTAGTGCACTATATGTGCTAGATGACTCTTCTTACTTCATTGTTTTTTAGTTTTATGTTGTTTTGGGGTTTTTGATCCTTTAATCCCTAATGATTTACAATATAATTAACAAAATCTTAAATCTACTTCTGCTAAGAATCTAAAGAAATGAAATGAGGACTAAAAGTGCTTTAAGCAAGATTTGGAAGCAAAGTTAAATCAAGAAATGAGAACAGAGTTTCTATTTCTAATCATATCATTATTTCCAAATCATGAGCTACAAACTTAAAGAGTAAAATTGCAACTATTGTCTATTCAACTAAATGAAACACTGAAAACTAAAAGTGAAATTGCAATTATTATCTAATCCATGACAAGAACAAAACTAAATGAAATTCTAAAACTGAAAGTGAAATTGCAACTATCTATTATAGAAACAAACCAAATGAAATATTAAAACTGAAAGTGAGATTACAATTAATGTTTAGTCTATTGCAAAAACAAAACTTAATGAAAAACTGAAAGTGAAATTGCAACAAATCTAAATGAAATACTTAGTTACTCTGCCTCTCAATGTTGGAAGACAAACCTTCTTGGGATGACATTTTGAGGAATTTTGCATTTCATTATTCTAAGAAAAGATAAATGCAAAAAAGCGAAAAATACTCATTGCATGAATGAAGTATTCAACCACTTAGTTTAAGATGAGTCATCAACTAGAAGGGCTTTTTAGAAACATTTGTCTACACCATGAGTCACTTAAACTAGTAATAAAATGGCAAGAACAGTAATGGCACTGATCAGTTTAATTGAAAACTTAAAGACTAGCTAATGAAACAAACTACTCTACACTAATGAATTCAACTTCAAGCTACTGATAAAAACTAGAAAGAAATTAAAAAAGAAAGCTAGTCTGTATTGAAAGAATATATTTTGCGTTAGTGAATAAATGATGCATTATAAACAAGGTTAGTACGAAAATGATATGAACACTATGAGAAGAAATGATAAATGTACAGTTTGAACTAGAAAAGACAAAACAAAATGAAATGAAACCTTAGTCAGCGGAGGGGCCCTCTGCACTGCTCAGGTTATGCGTACTCAATCAAAACTCCAAGAAACGCTTTCAAATATCCATAAAACACACAGTCTTCATATAAAAAACAAAGAATGAGTTTTCAAAATTACAGAGCAGTAATGTGAGCTTAATACATCAGCCAATTCATACTTGGTCTGTGTTCTTCACACAAGTATTTATAAGGAAATTATACAACTGTTTATGGAGAAAAATAAGCTACAGCCAAAACACGTAGCAGGCAGGCACACGGAATTCTCTTCCTCGGTTGCTACAGACATAAATCTAAGGTGATGACTGTTGTATTCGGTTGTACAAATGGTTGTTGGAGTCCGTAGGTTTAGGAAGTTGTTTCGGATCCCATCACTATGAAACGTGTACAAAATAGAGTCTTGTTTGCCTTAGGTCTCTATATTTGACGTCTTCTTTGACCAAAGTCTTGTACCATCTTCCTTGTCGACCTGGGCTAGGTGAATAGGACACAATCCATGTCATGATGTTTTCCAAGCTACCCATGTAGTTATTTTCTCCTTCTGACACCTGGAACCTGTAAAAGAATGGAAGTAGTTGTGGGACAACCGATTAGCTGCAGAATAGGCTATGTTCCGTAGCTAAAAGACAAAAAATTATTCAAACAACAAAACATAAAAGCATAACATGTAAATCACTAAAATTTTCTCCTTAAGGCAATGTATACTCGTCATTGATGATAGGAATGCATTTCTTCATGGAAAAACAAAGAAAAGGGAGGAGAAAAGTTACTAAGGAAAGGGCAGTTTTTAGGCTCAACATACCCCCACTGCAAAACTATTGCATGTCCCCATGCAATAAAAATTGTGAACTTCCTCCTCCTGCTGCATTTGTTCTGATACTTCAGCCAACACATCCAACTTCCTCTTCTTGCTTTTCTTTGCACCAACTACCATCCTTGGCTTCCTCATGAGAAATCTGTACTTAAGGCTAATAAGTGCCCTATTCAGCTTCTTATTTTTCCTTTTTAGTTTCATGTTATTTTTGTACCATAAACCCAATTGAAGCATAGGTGTTGTCATGAATAGCTCTATCCATCTTATTATGTTCCTTTAAGGTTTCATTTTCTCTTTGGATGTGCCTATTCAGAATTTCTAGCTCAAAGATCTCCTATTTGAGGGAGCTAGTTAGAGTTTCTTCTGAGGTGGTAGGCTGCTCTGGATTAGCTGAAGTCCCTAGGTCTACTGATGTATTCATTTTCTCTAATTACTCTATATAGTCATATATTTGCTGTTGTACTGGATCAATGCCCGGAGAAGCTCTACTTGGGTTGCCTTCAAAGTTTTGTGGATGAGAGTTCTGTGGACTTTGCTCATATAGAATATTGTCAGGGGACTGAGCTGGAGTTCCTTCCTCTAAATTTATAAATTAGGCCTCTTTTTATTTCACCTTCTTAACTTTGCCTTGGATTCTAGAACTCCTCCTCAAGTTTTGGAAGCCTATGGTTTCTTCTTTTGTATCCTTTTTCCTCTTTCCTTTGTCCTTATATTTTTTGAATTGTTCCTTGATCTTGGTTAGTCTTTTAGAAAGCAATTGCTCATCTTCTTGAGGTGATGAAGGTTCAGGGATATCCCTATTGATTTCTTCAACCCTCTCTTTCATTTTTCTCTTCAACTTAGTCTGCTTCCTAACCTCTGATTTAGGAGCCATTTCTGTATCATCTTTTTGTGAGGGGCCTTTAATGTTGTTATTTCTTCTTCTACTTCTTTTAACATGACTTCCTCAGATAAACCTGGAGCATCTTGGAAGAAATTCCTTACCAAGAAGTCCTCCCATGAATCCCCTACACTTCTCAAATTAAATTCAACTAAAATCTTCACTAGTCCATGATGATATAGAGTGGTTTCTATTGATTCAACTGTCTTTTGAACATTAGTTGTCATTCTTCTCAGACTATTCAGAAGGAAAAAGGGAAGATTGAGGGTTCCATTCTCTAGAAAATTCATTAACAATCATATGTGATAAACATACATAGACCCAAACCTCCCTTCATAGGTAATGAATTTTTGCATATTAACAACATGCTACTCCATTTATTTTTAAGTGCAGAAATTGGAATCCATTTTCTAAAAAACAAAACGTCCATACCTGGATTTTTAAGAATCACCTTCCAAGATTCATCATGAAACTCTTTGTTCTTAAACCACCTTTCTCCTAGCCTTGGGATTTCTATTGCTTCAGCTATGAAGGACTCGGTCACTGCAAATTTGATGTCACTTATTTCCACTTTTGTGCCATCAAATGACTTGGCAAAGGATTTGGTGATTTCCTTATGGTAACCATTGAATTTTTCAATAAAACACAACCAACCAGCCTTCTGTAACATTTCCTTCAGCTGCGGATAACCCTCCATGTATTTTACCCCTGCGGGTTCAGTTCTAACAATAAGCCCCATAACCTCTGTTCTCGGCTACCCTTCAAAACTACTCTCACTATCTGAGAAATGAAATGACTACATATATGGTAATAAGAAGACTATGTATACAAAAGTAGAATGATTATGGATATGGAAACAAGATGATAGGGTATATGAGAACAGAATGACTGTGAATATGAAATAAAACGACTGTATATACGGAATATATGAAAACAAAGTAACCGTATACACAAAATGTGTGGAAATAGAGTGACTGCATGCACAAAGAATATAGAAACAGAATGATTGTATGCACAAAGTGGCTACGTAAATATGAGAGAAAAACTTAAGAGTTGTCATGTAATAAATGAATAGTCAGGGTTTGAAGAGTCGTATATAGGTAGGTCATGTCGTTAATCTGGCCGTTAACAGGTGTAGTTGTATAAGTCCAGTTAAGTACAAGTTATGGAGTTTAAAACAGAGATCAATTATAAAGGAATCATTGGACCGTTTGTCATTGAAGACGGAAGATATGGCAGAGACATCGTGGCGGTCAGATCACATAATGATTAATCAAGGAGACATGTGATAATACATGTTATACAAGCTTATGTTTTTTGAATTGCTTTTTGAAATAAATTTTTATTTTTACCTTTGGAAACTTACCTTCCGCTTGCTAATATTTTGATGTTTGCTCCACAGGTGCTTTAGGCATGATTGGTCTTCAAAGTTGTTTTTTTCTACAATTACCTGAATACAAGATTTTATTATGAACTTGACAATGTGTGCTTCGACTGATAATCAAACTGTTGCTGCAGAATCAGATTAGCTGCAGAACACGATCAGCTGCAGAATGGAACCAACTGCAGAACGTGAAAACAGCTGCAGAATGTGAAACAAAGAGTAAAATATGGCTTATGAATGGATGAAATGGAAATAGCTGTGTAAGTGGAAATATGACAATATGATAAATTAAAATGGAGATGAAAGAAATGTTGGAAAAGAAAAATTTATTGGTGGAATATGGTAAATTAAGTGAAGTGAAACTATAAAAAAAGAGTGAAATGAGATGAGACAAATGAATTTTGCAGAATGCAGAGTGACTGTGGCTTTTTGTCACCACTTCTTTAGAAAGGAAATGGAAAATATAGGGTGTCAGAAACTTCTGATTTTCACCCTGTATTTTTTGTATAAGCATGCCAATCAGTGATTGGTTTTCAACCTTGTACAATTTATTTTTTTTAGATAGGAAAAAAAAATAAAGACTAAGTTGGTGGAGAAGAAGGATTCTTCTTCACTAACTTCATTTCATAATTGTTCTGGAAGATCTTAATGAACTCCTCCTTTGAGATTGGTTTTTGATATATTTTCAATCTATGACCATTTACAAGGAGAGGAGTTTGACTTTCATCTATTGTTTTGATCATCACTACTTCATTACTAAAAACTTTTTCAATCTCATATGGCCCAAGCTAATGAGTTTGAAACTTCCCTTGAAAATCTTTAAATTTTGAATCAACAATCTCCCTCTTGAAACCTCTTGTCCTTGATGTATTTTTCATGCCATTTAGCCCTATGTTGTTGGACTATACCAGTCCTTTGAACTGCCTCTTGCCTAATTTCATTAAGTTCATTTAATTGCTCCAGCTTATGTTTCTGAGCCTCTGATAAATCCATCCCCAACTGAACTGCCATCTTGAAAGTTTTGATTTGGAACTCTATATGGAACAGGACTTGTTTCCTATAAACAAGTTCATAGGGTGTATGTCCCGTTGTGCTCCTCCATGTAGTTCTAAAGGCCCATAAGGCTTCACGAAGCCTTTCTGCCCAACCTTTTCTATGTAGATGCACAGTCTTGGTGAGGATTCCTTCAATCACTTTATTTGTAGACTCCACTTGACCATTTGCTTGTGAATGATAGGGAGTAGATTTCCTATGCTTGATCTTGTACTCCTCCATAAGCCTTTTCATCATGTTGGATGTGAATTGAGATCCCTGATCTGTCACAATTTCTCTTGGAATACCAAAACGAGTAAAGATGTCCTCAAAAAGAAAATTAACTACAGATTTTTTGTTAGCAAAAGGTAATTCTTTGGCTTCTATCCATTTGGTGACATAATCAGTGCATACCAATATGTATTTTTTCTGCTTGAATGGAGGATTAATTGGTCCAATAAAGTCTAAATCTCATTTTTCGAAGGGTTCAATAAGTACCTGAGTTTGTAATGGCATTTCATTTGAGGGAACAAGTTTCCCTACCTTTTGGCAGCTATCGCACCTCTTGACATATTCTTTATCATCTTTGAAGATGGATGGCCAATAATATCCTAAACAAAGGATTTTATAGGTTGTCCTCTTGTCAGCAAAGTGTCCACCACATGGCTCATCATGACATGCTTTGAGAATATCAGGCATTTCATCTTCCCTGACACACCTTCTGATCATAAGATATAGCCCTATTTTATACAATTCGTTAGTGATCCATGAATATCTTGCACTTTCTTGAATAATCTTTCTTTTTTCTCTAGGAAACAAATGTGAAGGTAACTTCCCTGTAACCAAGTAATCAGCAACATCTGCAAACCAAGGAGTTTGAGTGGTTACTGCAAAAAGATATTCATCAGGAAACTTATCTTCAACCGAAGAGTCTTCTTTGATATTCTGAATCCTGGACAAGAAATCAGCAACTATGTTTTGTTTTTCCAGGTCTATCTAGCACAGTAATGTTCAATTCTTGCAAAAGTAAAAGCCATCTTGTAACTCTGCCATTAGTAATAGGTTTATTCATCAAATATCTAATTGCAGAGTGATCTGTATGAACAAAGGTTTCATAGCCTGTTATATAATGTCTGAACTTATTAATTGCACGAACAACAGCTAAAAATTCCTTTTCAGTCACAGTATAATTCAACTCAGTGGGAGTCAAATTTTTACTTGTATAGTAAATGGCATAAGAAATCAAATCTTTTTGTCCCAATACAGCTCCCAGAGCTATATCTGAAACATTTGTGGAAATGTGGAAAGGAAGTTTCCAATTTTGACCTCTTAGGATAGGTGCTTCAAATATTTTTGCTTTCAAGGTTTCAAATGCTAGTTGGCAATCAGGATTCCAACTGAATTCCCAATCTTTGTAAGCAATTTGAAGAGTGGAGATGTTATTTTAGTGAAGTTTTCTATAAATATTCTATAGTATCCTGTAAATCCTAGAAAACTTCTAACATCTTTTTGGCAATTTGGAATTGGTAACTTAGAGATGACTTCAACTTTAGATTTGTCAACTTTAATCCCATCTCCTGAAATATGATGTCCTAAAACAATACCTTCTGTAAACATCATAAAACATTTTTCATGGCTTAGTGAAACGTTTGTTTCTTTACATATTTTAAGAACTTTTTCCAAATTTTCCAAAGCTTCTTCAAATGTGTTTCCATAGACTGTAAAATCATCCATATATACCTCTACACAATCATGTATTAGATCAGAAAAAATTCCTAGTACTGCTCTTTGGAATGTTGCAAGTGCATTACATAACCCAAAATGAAGCACTCGGTAGGAAAAAGTTCCCCATGGACAAGTAAATGTGGTTTTATCCTGATCCTCACATGCTACCTGAATTTGATTATAACCACTAAAACCATCCAAGAATGAGAAATACTTCTTACCTGTTATCTAACACTTGATCTATAAAGGGCAGAGGAAAGTGATATTTCAAAGTTGCTTTATTCAATTCTCGGTAATCAATGCACACCCTCCATTTACCATTCTTTTTAGGCACAAATACCAAAGGAGAAACCCATTGGCTATCTAAAATTGGGTAAATGAAGTTTACATTGAGTAATTTTTTGAGCTCTTCTTTCAAAATTTCCCTAAGATTTGGATTCATTCTTCTCTAAGGTTTTCTAATTGGTCTATTGTTTTTCCTCAATATAGATATGATGGATACAAGTCATAGGATCAATATCTTTCATATCGGTGTACTCCCATGCAAATGCAGCAGAATGTTTTTGTAATGTTTTGGTTAGCTCTTCTTGTTGTAGTTTCTCCAAGTTTTTGTTTATATTCAGTGTCCTACCTGGAAAAAATTCAATTGTAGAGCTACTAAACTCTTCCATAGAATAGAGAGACATTTGCCTAGATGACAAGTATTCAACATTAGATTTTTCTTGAAATTTTGCATGATCATATTCTGAAGATGTTTCAAAATTTTCCAATGTGTTCAGAATTTGACTATCTTCACTAATTTCTGACATAGTAAAGAGAGGTTGAATATCATCTTCATCATAAATCCATTCCTTGTCATCTATTTCTGTGATTGCTTTTGCTGGAGGATACAAAGTAAATTTCTTTGTTTAATTACCATCAGAAATATACATGTCACCACATCTACAACTAATAAAAGTATCGACTGAGACCAGCCAAGGTCTTCCTAATATGAGTGGGTTTCCTCCTAAATTATTCTTGGGAGTTAAGATCATGAAATCAATAGGATATTCCCAAGAATCTAAGGATATTGAAATATCTTCTAGCACACCATCTGGTTTGATCACTGATCTATCTACAAGTTGCAGTAAGGTAGGTGTGTAAAGAAGATTAGGAAGTTTAATCTACTCCATAGTTTGTCTACTCATGATGTTTATTGTTGCCCCCAAGTCAACCAATGTATTTGGAATTTCAATTCCATTTATATGTGTCTTGACAATTGGACTTCTTAGATCCACATATTTCTACATGGCAATTTTCCCATCATTATGTCTGTTATCTTTCCTACTAGGTGAATTCTTTTTGTTTCTTTTGATTTTCTTCCTGGTCTTTTGATACTCAACTCCTTTATTGTCTTGTCTAGAATTAGAATTTCTCTAATGACTTGTAACAAAGGAATTTTGATACAAACATTCTTCAATTCATCTAGAAAATCATAATTAGGCAACAAGATCTTTTTTTTACCCCTCTATCAATTTGTAGTCTTTCAAGAAAAGGAGGTGTAGAAGTAGATGTTGGTTGCTCAATGATAGGAGTTGTGTTCTTTGGTTCTTTTTGTTTTTCTTTTTCAATGTTTTGGTTTTGGAGAGATGTCCCTCAAAAATTTTATTGACTTTTAGAGAATCTTCCTTAGAAGTGTCTTGTTCTTAAATAACTACAAAAGGTCTTCCCTTTTCTAATATCCTACCAGATCTTAGTTGAACATCATCAAAATCTAGAGGAGTAATCATGTAAGTTGGAAATTGTTGTCCTTCTACCATGTAAGCATTTTGAGGGTTTTTATTGTTGGGCTTTCGTAATGGTTGGGCAAGTCGCTGATTTGGTTTTTGCTGAAATGGCAGTAAGAGTTGAGAATTTTTTGTGGAGGTTGTTGTGGAAATGGCAATGAAAGTTGAGGGTTCTGATTTTGAAGTTGGGGTTGCTTATTTTTTGGGGGATGATAGTTTTGATAGAATGGAGGATATTGATAATATTGAGAAAATCTCCCATAAGGATTTTGTACCCCTTGTGCCCACAGTTGCGATTGATACTGAGATTGAGGTTGAGGCCAAGGTTGTTGCCAAGAATTCTAGTTTGGTGGGGGTTGAAGATACTTTGGATTGTTAAATTCTTGATTTTGTGGCCCCTGCCACAGTCTTATTGCAACAAAACAAAGAGGTTCTGCAAAATTTGGGACTGTTTCCTCTTGAAAGATAGCCTTAAGACCTGGGATTGAGGGACAACCCTTGGTCTCGTGACTTTCTGAACAAATCATACAAGTTTCTACAATTTTTGCATCTAAAGGGCATTCCCTTAGAGCATGTTTCTTTCTGCATTTTGGACAAAAAATGGCTAAAGTATCAGCCTTTGTTTTCTGCTTGTTTTTAATTTTAAGGGTTTCTAGTTGTTCACTAAGGTCCCCTAGAATGTCAATTTTAAACTCATCAAGCATATTGCCAATTTTTTCCGTACTTACAGATCCAGTTGCAGATTTGTTTGCTCTAACATGAGAAGGATCTCTTGGCCCTTTCCCTGTTTTTGCTTCCCTCTTAGAGATGAACACACAGTTCTCCTATGTCACTTAATGGAAGTTGAGAGATATCTCCCTTCCCCATCATGTTGAGGATATCTATCCACTCATCTCTAATGGCCTTTCACAAAATAGCTTTCAAATTTTCTTCATCTAAATTGTTCATATTTTCTCTTTTCAAATTATAGTTGAATCTCTCAATCAAATCTTCTAAGTTTTCATCCTCTCTTTGCATCATTTTTAACACCTCATCTTTATGATTGGTAGGCATGCAGTAATCCAAGTATCTATCCAAAAATGCATTTTCATGTCATTCCATGTTCTAATGGATTGAGTGACTAACCCCATGAACCATTTCAAAGTAGCCCCTTTCAGTG
This sequence comes from Pinus taeda, assembly GCA_000404065.3. Taxonomy (NCBI): domain Eukaryota; kingdom Viridiplantae; phylum Streptophyta; class Pinopsida; order Pinales; family Pinaceae; genus Pinus; species Pinus taeda. Next base: position 123,489 of record APFE030694755.1, on the reverse strand, counting down.
TTGAAGGAAACAATTTGAGTTTTTGAGAGTCGTCTAGATAGTCATAAGTTCTGCACAAGACTTCAAACTCAAATAAAAATGTTTTAGGGTCCTCACTTCTCAATCTGTAGAAGTTTGGGAGGACAAATGGTGAGATATTTTTCATTGTGGTATGTGTTTCCTCATCCACTATAGGGAATCCAAAAGAGTTATCTACTTCCCTATTTCCTCTGCCTCCTCCATTGTTACATCTACCTCCTCCATTGTTTCCTCTACCTCTCCTTCTACCCCCTCCTCCAAACAGTGAGAATTCTCCATCTTGTTCTTCTTCAGCCATTATAGTTTCTTCAAAGTCAGTATAGGGCTCAACCTACAAGGTTGTTCCCTCCTCCTTTGGTTCTTATATTAATGGACTATAGGAGAGAGCTTCTACTTCTTCTTCCTCACCAGGTATTCCTAATTCTTCAACTACATTAGGCTCTCCTGTGGAGGTGAAAAAGGTTATCCCTGTTGTTGGAGATTCAAAATTTTTCTCCCCTGGGACTGTTTTGGTAGATGAAGTAGGAGAATATTCTGATTGAGTTTTTGTGCCTTGAATTCCAGGAATCCTATGGCTAGGAGTATGAGTCTAGGATGGAGGTGTGCCTTTTCTAACTCTTGGTGGAGTAAGTGGTGTCGTAGGAATCAGACTTCTGCCCCTAGCTATAAATCTTTCCCTAGAGTCTCTTTCTCTATGCATGTCATTGTTTTGTTTTGTTGTTGTTTTTCTTTTGAATGTAAGAGATAAGGCTACCTAGTTACACTTCCCCGGTAACAACACCAAAATGTTTGGTCAATTTAGTGTCCTAAATTGCTCTACATTAATTATCAATCCATGCATTATAAACTGATTAAGTGTAGTGCACTATATGTGCTAGATGACCCTTCTTACTTCATCGTTTTTGAGTTTTATTTTGTTTTGGGGTTTTTGATCCTTTAATCCCTAATGATTTACAATGTACTTAACAAAATCTTAAATCTACTTATGCTAAGAATCTAAAAAAATGAAATGAGGACTAAAAGTGCTTTAAGCAAGATTTGGAAGCAAAGTTAAATCAAGAAATGAAAACAAAATTTCTATTTCTAATCATATCATTATTTCCAAATCATGAGCTACAAACTTAAAGAGTAAAATTGCAACTAAATGAAATACTAAAAATTGAAAGTGAAATTGCAATTATTATCTAAATCCATGAAAAGAACAAAACTAAATGAAATTCTAACACTAAATGAAATACTAAAAATTGAAAGTGAAATTGCAATTATTATCTAATCCATGACAAGAACAAAACTAAATGAAATTCTAACACTAAAAGTGAAATTGCAACTATCTATTACAGAAACAAACCAAATGAAATACTAAAACTAAAAATGAGATTACAACTAATGTTTAGTCTATTGCAAAAACAAAACTTAATGAAAAACTAAAAGTGAAATTGCAACAAAACTAAATGATATACTTAGTTACTTTGCCTCTCAATTTTGGAAGACAAACCTTCTTGGGATGACATTTTGAGGAATTATGTACTTCATTATTCTAAGAGAAGATAAATGTAAAAACGCAGAAAAGACTCATTGCATGAATGAAGTATTCAACCACTTAGTTTAAGATGAGTCATCAACTAGAAGGGATTTTTAGAAACATTCATCTACACCATGAGTCACTTAAACTAGTAATAAAATGGCAAGAAAAATAATGGCACTAATCAATTTAATTGAAAACTTGACTAGCAAATGAAACAAACTACTCTACACTATTGAATTAAACTTCAAGCTACTGATAAAAACTAGAAAGAAATTAAAAAAGAAAGCTATTTTGTACTGAAATAAGCTATTATGCGTTAGTGAAGAAATGATGCATTATAAACAAGGTTAGTATGGAAATGATTATGAACATTGTGAGAAGAAATGATAGATGTACAGTTTGAAATAAAAAAGACAAAACAAAATGAAATGAAACCTTAGTCAGTGCAGGGGCCCTCTGCACTACTCAGGTTATGTGTACTCAATCAAAACTCCAAGAAACACTCTCAAATATCTATAAAACACACGGTCTTCATATTAAAAACAGAAAATGAGTTTTCAAGATTACAAAGCAGTAATATGAGCTTAATACATCAGCCAATTCAAACTTGGTCTATGTTCTTCACATAGGTATTTATAAGGAAATTATACAACTGTTTATGGAGAAAAATAAGCTACAGCCAAAACACGTAGCAAATAGGCACATGGAATTCTCTTCCTCGGCTACTAGAGACATAAATCTAAGTTGATGGTTATTGGATTCAGTTCCACAAATGGTTGTTGGAGTCTGTAGGTTCAAGAAGTTTTTTCGGATCCCATCACTGTGAAATGTGTACAAAACAGAGTCTTGTTTGCCTTAGGTCTCTATGTTTGACTTCTTCTTTGACCAAATTCTTGTACCATCTTCCTCGTCTACCCGGGCTAGGTGAATAGGACACAATCCATGTCATGATGTTTTCCAAGCTACCCATGTAGTTATTTTCTCCTTCTGACACCTGGAACCTGTAAAAGCATGGAAGTAGCTATAGAACAATCGATTAGCTGCAGAATAGGCTGCGTTCCATAGCTAAAAGACAAAAACTTATTCAAACAGAAACACATAAAAGCATAAAATATAAATAACTAAAATGTTTTCCTTGAGGCAATGTATATTGTTCATTGATGATAGGAATGTATTTATTCATGCTAAAACAAAGAAAAGGGAGGAGAAAAGTTGCTAAGGAAAGGGCAGATTTTAGGCTCAACACCTTGTCTGTACCAGGACTGTCCCAGAACAGAAACAAGAATAAGTCATCGAGTGGGAGGTCTAAATATAGAGGAAGATCTAAATATCCAGAAAAACCGGTAAAGGTGATGTGCTGGAAGTGTGGAAAGGAAGGGCACTACAAAAGGGACTGTAAATCTAAATTTCCTAACAAAGGAAAGGGATTTGATGATGCTCCTTCTACAAAGGTGAAAACCACCTTAGATGAAGTTGGGGATGTGTACTTGGCTTCTTCAAGTACACATGTAGATCATGAGGCATGGTTGATTGACTCAGGTGCATCCTTTCACTTCACTCCCCATGGATATTGGTTTTGCGTGTATGAGAAATATGATGGTGGTGATGTCTTCTTGGGGGATGACATGAAGGCTAGAATCGTTGGTCGCAGAAAAGTAAAATTGAAGTTGCAAGGTGGAAGGGTTAGAACAGTTCCGAGTTTTCTGCATATTCCTGCATTAGCCAGAAATCTGATTTCTGTAAGCAAGTTGGATGATGTAGGTGTAAAAACAGTGTTCAAGAAGGATACCTGCAAGATGGTTCAGGGAGCACTGGTGTTGATGCGGGGAGTTCGAATTGGAACTCTATACAAGCTTCAAGGTAGCATTGTTGTTGATGGGTGCAACAGTTATGTGGTTCCCTGAAAGTGGAGCAGAAAATCTAGTGGTCTCTGGAGAGAAGACCATGTTGTGGCATCAAGGGCTTGGACATATTGGAGAGAAGGGCCTTCAAATACTTCATGGTAAAGGTATCGTAGAAGGTATGAGTAATAGCTCTCTGGATTTTGATTTCTGTGTAAATTGTGTATATGGGAAGAAGAATCGGGTGAGTTTTCGCTCTGGTGGTAAGAGGGCGAAACAGATATTATAGCTTGTGCAAAGTGATGTGTTTGGACCTATGAAGTTTCCATCACTGGGTAAGTCTGTGTACTATGTATCATTTATAAATGACTTATCAAGGAATAAATGGATATATTTCCTTAAGAATAAATCTAAAGTCTTTGACAAGCTTAAATAATTTAAGGCTCTGGTGGAAAACCAGACAGAGAAGAAGATAAAGGTGTTGAGGACAAATAACGATGGAGAGTTTTGCAGTAAGGAATTTGAAGAATTTTATAAGAACTGTGGTATAGCACAACAGAAGACTACTCCATATACACCTCAGCAAAATGGAGTTGCAGAAAGAATGAACAAGACATTGATGGAAAGGGCAAGAAGCATGCTTAGTGGTGTCGTCTTAGGACATGAATTCTGGGCAGAGGCGGTGGAGACATCATGTCACTTGGTCAATAGATCACCTTCATCAGTGTTGGAGGATAAGACTCCACAAGAGGTATGGATTGGTTAGAAACCCTCTCTTTCACATCTGAGGGTATTTGGCTATGATGCATATGTACATGTTCCAAAGGAGAAATGAACCAAGTTGGATAATAAATCTGAAAAGTGCATCTTTATTGGGTATAAGGATGGTTTAAAGGGTTATAAGCTTTGGAACCAAGTAACAAGGAAGGTTGTGTACAGCCGAGATGTGGTGTTTAGAGAGGTAAAAGATGTTATTAAACATGAAGTCCAACCAAAGGAACCTGAGAAGATAGATTTTGAACTAAAGGAGGAAGAATCAGACTCTACAGCAGAGGAGGAATCAAAAGATGAAGAGCCACAAACTCTGGGTGTGAGAAGATCAGTTCGAGAAAGAAGGCAGCTAGAAAGGTATAGTCCATCTACTTTCTTTCAAATTTTTCTTTATCTATTACTGATGATGATCCGAGAACTGTGAAGGAAGTAGTAGATTCAGAGGATGGAAAACTCTGGAAAGAGGCCATCATTGATGAAATGGCATCTTTGCACAGAAATGAGGCTTGGGATCTAGTGGAGTTGTCGGCTAGAAGGAAACCCATTAGCAGCGAATGGGTGTTCAAGAAAAAGACAAATGTAGAAGGAAAGGTGGAGAAAGAGAAAGCTCGGTTGGTAGCAAAAGGTTATTCCCAGGTGCCGAGAATTGATTTTGGTGATATTTTTTCTCCTGTTGCCAAGGTAACTTCTATTAGATGACTTTTATCTGTTGCTGCTGCTTTTGATTTTGAGGTAGAACAAATGGATGTGAAGACAACATTTCTTCACAGGGATCTGGAAGAGGAGATATTCATGAAGCAACCTGAAGGCTTTACAGTGAAGGGTAAGAAAGAATTGGTATGCAAGTTAAAGAAGTCTCTGTATGGGTTAAAACAGTCACCAAGGATGTGGTATCAGAAATTTGATACATTTATACGGGGACTTGGCTTCACCAGAAGCAAAGCAGATCACTGTGTGTATTTTAAATTAATTGGTGACCGTGTTATTTTTTTGGTCTTGTATGTGGATGATATGTTGCTGGTTGGAAATGAAAAAGAAATTATCCAGGATTTGAAGACCCATTTGTCCTCCAAATTCGACATGAAAGATCTGCTGCTACAAACTATATTTTGGGCATGGAAATTAAAATAGATCGGACAAAGAGGAAACTTTGGTTCAACCAGAGGAAGTATGTTGAGACAATATTGCAGAGGTTTAATATGAAGGATAGTAAACTGGTGAAGGTTCCTATTCCTGTAGGTGTAATGTTATCTGCCGAACAGTGTCCCAAGACACAAGAAGAGGAAGAGGACATGTTACATGTTCCATATGCAAGTGCAGTCGGTAGCCTGATGTATGCAATGGTCTGTATTAGACCAGACATTGCACATGTAGTGAGAGTATTGAGTAGGTTTATATCAAAACTAGGAAGGAGCATTGGACAGCAGTGAAGCGATTTTTTAGGTATTTGTGTGGCACTAGTGATTATGGTTTGTGCTATCAAGGAAGACCAATATTGGATAGAGTGTTGGATATTCGTGGCTTTGTTGATGTAGACTAGGTTGGAGATCTGGATTAAAGAAGATCGATAAGTGGGTATGTGTTTAACCTATCTGGAGGTGCAGTCAGTTGGATGAGTAAGAAACAATCTGTAGTGGCACTATCAACTACAGAGGAAGAATACATGGCAGCCACTCATGCAAGCAAGGAAGCAGTTTGGTTGCAGAGATTGTGTTCAAGTATGGGGTTAGTACATGGAGCTATAAGGATAGACTGTGACAGCCAAAGTGCAATTTTCTTGGCAAAGAACCCTGCATATCATTCAAAGACAAAGCACATTGATGTTCAGTATCACTTTGTGAGGGATATGATAGAAGACAAAAAGGTGTTGCTAGTAAAAGGTGGACACTTTGAAGAATAATGCAGATGCATTGACAAAATCTGTGAACTCTGAGAAGTTCTCTTGGTGTAGAGAAACAATGGGCATTGCAAGGCTAGATAAATGACTAAGCTCTCTTGTGGCCCCCTGTGGAAAGAAAACAACAGATGGGAGAATGTTGAGTTGTGTTATATTCCTTCCACGAATAGCCCACGTAGTTAACCAGGGGGTTAGAAGGGGGGCGAAACCCCCCCTTCGTTGCGCTGATTGCATAGTGGGGGGAGTCATAGGGGGTTTGAAGGGTACAAGTAACCCCATTCTATGGGGTTTGGGGCAGTGCCCCGGAAAATTTTGGTTTTGGACCCTATGTTAGGTTGGACGAACCTATCTATGGTTTTGTTTTTTTCACATGGTTTTGGACGCGAGGGTTTTCGGTCCATGTTATTGGATGCTTCGACATGTATAAATATGTATTGTAACATTGAAAGGAACATAATGAAAAATCAAGCTGGTAGTCCCAGTTTTGGGATCTAGGGGAAAATCTCTGTGTATATGTGTTTTATGTGTTATGCTCTTGCATTGTTTATTTTATGTGTTTTAGAATTCGTATGAAAGTAATTTCTGTACGGTGTTAAAACCTACAAGTGAGGGTTTTGTCGTGGAAGGTGTCATCATGAGCGTATGATTGGTTACATGTTGTTTATCCTTGAGTATTGTCAATGTAAATTGGTATGGTTGTTGTTGTCATGCATAAGGTCAGGTGTGAGGTTGATATGGTTATGCATTGATGACTAGACTCTATCTAGAATGATGTTTATGTGTTGATACACCTATTTTTTATAAGTCTATATGTTGTTATGATTATGTTTGTACATGTATTACATTGATTTGGTTGATCTTGCACATGAGATATCCTACCTGAATTATGCTAAGGTATGTTGGTTTATTATGATTTGGTTTAGCATACATAGTCTAGGGAAGAGATAAAAAAAAGACTAGCAAGATGGTAGACTACAAATATTCTCCCTACGAATCAGATGAGCAGCATGGTGTTGGGCACTCTTCTGATTTAGAAAACACATTAAGAATATTGAAGGAAGAAATAAGGAGTTGTAAGGTGGAAAATGACAAAATCATGTAGGCACAAGAGAAACAAGCAGAGGTTAATGCAATACTCCTTCAGAGTTTGTCAGAATTACAGTGACAGGGGCCACTTCGGATCAGCCATGGGTAGGAGGACATAACTAATTGGGCATATGGTAGTAGGTATCATGGTGGTCACAGGTCGGATAGATATGACATAGTGAGAGATGGCAGGTTGTTGGATACTCCGGATAGGAGAGGTGATGGACACATGTACTACACTAGTTTTAGTTCTGATAGGAATTATGATCATCATCGTTATTATCCATACAGGAGGATTGATAGGGGATACTTTCCAAATGAATTTAATTAAGTAAATCCACCTACTATTGATGGATATTTGAAGAAGTCAGAACATCCATAGGCTTGGATACTTAGGATTAAGAATTTCTTTTAGTTTCATAATTACACAGATAATATGAAGGTCGGAGTATTTATCTTCATCCTGAGAGGTAAAGCAGATATCTGGTTGGAATATGTGAAGTGAGTCAGAGACATTTGTCTTGAGTTGGCATGTGTTCAAGAGGCTTTTTAGGAAGAAGTACTTCTCAAAAAGGTACTACGACGGTAAGGCCAAAGAATTCTATGAGCTAAAGATGGGATCAATGACAGATGAAGAGTACACGACTAAGTTCCTAGAGCTATTGAGGTATGTATTGTATCTTAAATATGAGAAGGCTAAAGTTCAGTGATTTTTCAATGGATTGCCATTAGCATTTAAAGATCAGATTGAGTATGATGAGCCTCGACCACTTGAGGAGGTTATTGGGAAATTGAAACATTACTATGAACAGTCAAAGCATAATAATGAATCTTAGCAAGGATGGAAAGGGAAGGATAAGGATAAAGGTAAGGGTAAATGGTAACTAAAAAGAGAAATGCCTCGTAATGAAGAGAAAGAGAATGAAACACCTTACAAGAAGTTCAATGCAAAAATACAGGGACATGGATCATAGCAACAACATAGAGGTTATGGTAGTGGACGGTTGGAGTGTTGGACATGCGGTAAGGAACACCTTAAGATAAATTGTCCACAAAATCAGGGTGGTAGGCCTTGGATCTATAGTGCACAAGAGGCACGAACTATTGCGGATGTTTGATAAATCATTCCTCGTATCTATGTAGCGTTGGACAAGAGACAGGCAGACCATCAACCATTTATCATTGAGATGGACAATAAGGTTTGTGATTAAGTTGTTTCTATTTTGATTTACCCTCGATCTAATTATAGTTATGTTAGTTATGAATTGGTGGATAAGTGTGGTTTGAATAAAAAAAGTGCATGTAGAATCTTGGTTAGGCATTTGGCTACAATTACAAAGAAATAGTTCATCATTGGGTAAGAGCTTGTGCATTTGAGTTGAATGGCATGTCTACATCAACACACTTGAATGTATTGTCATTGAGATCATATAGTATTTTATTGGATATGGTCTGGTTATACCTTCATAGGACCAAGGTGGATCGTTATGACAAAGCCATTAAGTTATAATGGGGAACCAAAAGTCTTGCAGGGAAAGAAGAAATCCACATCAGTTAGAATGGTGACAACTATGCAGGCCAAGCATAGTCACAAGAAAGGGTGTGTGTTATTTACAATGCACATTTCTAATGAAAAAGGCAAGGAAGTTGAGGATGCAAATGTTTTGAGTAGGTACCCAATTCTACAATAGTTTCAGGATGTCCTTCCTGTAGATATTTCAAAGTTTCCACTTCACGTGGAAGTAGACTTTTCTAGTGAGGTGATGTCAGGGGTAGCTCTAGCATCAAAATAACCTTACAGGATGAGCACTCTAGAGTTGGTAGAGTTGAAGGTATAGTTGAAGGAAATTCTTGACAAGGGGAACATTCTGCCAAGTGTATCACCATGGGGCGCACTCATATTGTTTGTGAAGAAAAAGTATGGTACTCTCAGGCTCTGCATTGAGTAAAGGCAGTTGAACAAAGTGACCATCAAGAACAGGTATCCGTTGTCGAGAATTGATGACTTGCTTGATCAGCTGAAGGGAGAAGAATGGTCTCAATGATTGATCTAAGATCTAGTTATCATCAGGTACACATTAAAGAAGATGACATCTAGAAGATATCTTTTCATACCAGGTATGGGCATTATGAGTTTTTGTAGTTCCATTTGGTTTAAATAATGCTCCAGCTACCTTTATGTGCTTGATGAATAGTGTGCTGTGTCTGTACTTGGACAAGTCTTTTATTGTATTCATTGATGACATATTGTGATCAGGTGCTCAAAATTATGCTCAAAAATCAAAGTCCTCGGAATGGTGTGGAACCTAAATGACCACGTAATGCTCGTCATCTTATCTGTCTTCCCAAATAGGTAAAAAAAAATTGCAGAGTGCTGACTGGGTTGCTGACTATTCATCCAAAAAGCTGACTGTGCAGGTGACTAGGCTGAGTTGGCAAGCTGACTATACATCTTCGGAAAATTGGGTGGTGCCATGTGGAACCTTGTCTGTGGCCCAAGTGGCAAGTTCTTGTGTGGTCCATGTGTTTTTGTGGTGGCCAATCTCAGGGCACCACGTGGCAGCCCAAGGGCCACCAAAATGGTGTAAGGGTCTGGACAGAGGCAGCGGGGATCAAACCCGCAACCTCCCAACCCTTAATGCAACAAATTACCAACATACCATGTCTTATGGGTCTTAACATACCAATGGTGCGGATTACATTTATGATGATGCCAAATTCGATTTGGGGGTGGGGGTCCGGGCTTAGCCCAGCCCTTGGTCACCACCGAAGGTGGAACCACGGGCTAAAGGCTACCCCCGAGCCCCCTCCCATATAACGATAACCACAACAATCCAAACCGCCGCTTGTGACCATGACTGCAGATGTTAGCTGCCAATGGTTCTGACGTGGGCGGGAGTTAGGGACCCATCCTTGGTTCTACGATGCCTATATGACTGCCCCTTTCTGAGATTTAAGGGCCTTGATGCCAAAATTAATAGCCCTACAAACTTGCCCAGATTCTAGTGGATTTGGTGGCCCGTTTGTGGAAATTCGAGCAAAAATGGGGGTTTGGTGCCAGAAATTGTGCAATTTGTGGAGCGAATAGTGGGGAAACTAGGAGAGGTCATAACTTCTCCAGTTTTCGACCAAATTGGATGCAGAAAGACCCTAGGTAGCCATTTTTTGACATTCTGGACTCATTGGAGTAGGTTGCAGAAACATTTGAGCATTGTAAACACATATTTTTACACATTTGAGCATAATAGAGAGGCCCAAGACATTGGAAGTTGGACCAAAGAGATGTAGCCCAAGAGGGGTGAACTTATATGTTGTTGTTCAGTTTATTATTTATGTTAAAATTTCTCATAAAATTAACATAAAAAAAAACTTATTTTTCACTTGCAAAACTCGTGAATCCTTAAGCACATGAATAGCATTTTGTTTCTGATCTGAGGAGGATATTAGCACAACAAATAATATTCTTAATCAGATCATTTTGGTATCAGAGCACTAGGTTTTCTTTGTGCAAGAAGGATTTAACTGTTTGCAAGTTTATGTCATGCTTACAAGGTTAAAACTCAAAAGAGGAGAAGGGAAGCTAGTTGGAAGCCTTGAAGTTGGGTCAAGGGGAAGGAGAGAAAGGTTGCCACAATCTCCAACACCATTTCATCCTCAAGTTGCAATTGGAACTCCACTGAGCATGTCTCGTGAAGGAGAACCTACAAACATTACAAAAGATGAGAAGGTCTTCAAGAAGGCTTCCTTTGATATGACATAGATGGTGAAGGTCCTCTATGAAGAGAGCAATACTAGCTACAAGGTGAAAGCTCCAAAACCCCCAAAGGATAAGGTTATTCAGGAGGAGGTAATGGAAATTGAGATAAACCTCCACCCCCTCCACCATATTCTTCATCTTCTTCTTCACATGCATCTTCACCCTCTTCCACTAACACAACCCATACTCATACTCATCAACATACCTCAAAAGGAATTGGTAAATCACCCTTACTAAAACTTGATGTTAAATTTGAGTTGCCCGTGTATAATGGTGAAGTGAATTCAAAGAATCTTGATAATTGGGCTCATCAGTTGGATATCTATTGCAAAGTTCAAAAACTTCAAGAGGATGTCATAAAGATTCAGTTAGCTTCCTTGAGAATGGAGGGTGCAACACTAGTATGGTGTGAATCAGAGACACAAGAGGATATTAAAAAACCATGGTAAGATCTCAATTACTTGGTATGATTTCATTGTTGCAATTAAAAGAAAATTCTACCCTCTAGCTTATATGCAGAAAACCATCATGAATTGGCAGAACTTTAGACAGCTTAAAGGTCAAAATGTGCAAGATTACACCCAATATTTCAAAAAAAGGTCTCTAATGTTAGGTGTAGATTTGCAAGCACAAGACACGTTGCTGAAGTACATAGGGGGTTTACACAGTTACCTTAGGCATACTATCTTAATGTTTAATCACAATAATCTAAATGATGTGTGTGTACAAGCCACTCATCTTGAGGCAACAAGGAAAAACACTCCAGAAGAAGGTAATAAAAATCCATTTAAGAGTAAATGAAAAGAAAATGGTTTCAAAGGGAAGGGAAAGAAAAATGAATCTATCAAGAAGGAAGGAGATAAATTAACATACAAACATTGTTCCAAAGAGGGTCACGATGAAGCGCATTGTTGGAAGCGTCATCCAGAAATGAAACCAAAAAAAAATCAATAACAAGGGAAAACAAAAGACAACTGCAACAACTCAATAGGATTTGGGATCTGATTCGGGTGATGAAACTAAAATTACGGCCATGGGTATGAAAGGAAAAGAATCCATTGCTAGCACTATTACTTCAAATTCACACAATGAAACACCAAATGAAAAGAAGAGGATAGAACTTTTTCACACAAGGGTGATCTCAAAACATAGAAAATTTGATACACTTTTCAATAGTGGATCTCAAGCCAATATTATCTCTGAAAACATTGTCAAAAGTTTAAAATTGGAAACCATTCCACATCATAAACCATATCCACTTGGATGGGTGTGTGACAATGCATAATTGCAGGTTACTATAAAGTGTAAACTGAAATGCGCTATTACTGCAAATTTCATAGATGAAGTGAAGATTGATGTTGTGCCATTAGATATATGTGGCATAGTTTTGGGAAGCTCGTACCTCTATGACAGAAAAGCTATCTTCCATAGACATGAAAACAAATACTATTTGTTCAAATATGGAGTAGAATATATTGTGAGAGCTCATAGCAAGAAACTAAACCTTTCACTTGTTAATGTGGGGTAGATGAAAAGACTAGTGAATTCAAGCAAGAATTTTGTGCTTCTAATGATCAAACCCAAGAATGATGTTGATAATGAAGCTTTTAAAGGTTGTGATTCAAAATTTAAATCTAGAATTGGTTGATGTAGTTAACCAATATGATGATATGTTTCAAGAACCAAAAGGATTACCTCCCAAGAGAGGAATCCAACATGAGATACAGTTGCAACAAGATTGTCCTCTTCCTAATATTGGCATGTACAAGATGGAAAGTGAAGAAATTAAAAAGAAAATTCAAGGGTTGTTGGATAAAAGGATCGTCAAGTCGTCTTCATCGTTGTGTGGTTCACCTATTGTCTTGGTGCCAAAGAAGGATGGAACATGTCACATGTGTGTGGACTTCCGTGCATTGAAAAAAATTACGGTAAAGAACCCTTACCCACTTCCTAGAATAGATTATTTACTTGTTCAATTGAAAGATGAAAAGTATTTTACTAAGTTGGAATTAAGGAGTGGCTACCATAAAATTAGAATAGTTGAAGGAAATATTTGGAAGACAACATCCAAAACAAAAGGTTTGTTTGAATGACTAGTTATGCCTTTTAGTTTATTTAATGTTCCTGCTACATTCATGCATGTGATGAATGATGTGTTGAGGCCATTTCTTGATGAAATTGTTATAGTCTACTTAGATGACATCTAATTTTTAGTAAATCTCATGATGAACATGTCATGCATGTGAGAAAAGTACTTGATGTCTTGAAGAAATAACAGTTGTATCTTAACATGTCAAAGTGTGAGTTTGGAAAAACTGCTTTAGTTTACTTGGGTCATATTGTTGAGGAGGTGAGTTGAAAATAGATCCCTCCAAGATTGATGTCATTTTGAATTGGCTAAGGCCCAAGACAGTTACTGAGGTAAGAATTTCTTTGGGAGCGGCCCAATATTTGAGGAAATTCATTGCTAACGTTTCTTCTGTCGCAGCTCCTTTGCATGCATTAACAAGTGTGAAAAAGGTTTTTCATTGGGGAGGAAAATAGTAAAGGCCTTTGATGCATTGAAGGAAAAGATCAGTTTAGCTCCAGTACTTGCACTTCCATACTTGAGACAATCATTTGAGATTCAGACTGATGCTAGTGACTTCGCCATGGGTGTAGTTCTCATACAACATGGTAAACCTATATGTTTTCATTCGGAAACTTTCAATGGTGCAGTGATTAAATATCCTACATATGACAAGGAATTGTATGCATTAGCGCAAAGTGTGAAAAATTGGAAACACTACTTGATGGGTAAGGAAATAATCATTCACCTTGATCATCAACCGTTGCAATACTTGCAATCTCAATCAAAGTTGTAGCAATCAAGGCACTTACGATGGATGGGTTTTCTTCAAAAATTCCACTTGGTAATCAAGTATAGGAAAGGATCTACAATAAAGTTGTTGATATGCTTTCTAGGCCTATTATTAGTGCAGCTACTTTACTCAAGCATAATTCGATTTTGCATGAAATTTATATTGAGCAGTATGCATTAGACAGTGACTTTCAAGGTGTTTATGCAAGCTTGAGTCAAGGTAACCAAGTAGAGGAATTGGTTTATCATTTGCATGATAACTTGTTCTACCATCTTGGCAAGCTTTGTATTCCACAGGGAGGAAGAGTCAACATCATAAGAGAGGCACATACTTCTCTTATTGTTGGTCATTTCGTTGTAAGTAAGATGGTTGCACATCTACAGAGGCATAGTTTTTGGCCTCGTATGCTTGAAAGTGTGTCACGTTTTATTAAAGGATGTTCATTATGTGCAGTTAGTAAGCCTAGCAATAGGAAGTTAGGATTGTACACACCACTTCTGGTTCCTTCACGACCATGGGAGAGTGTTTATATGGATTTTGTAGTAGGTCTTCCATTATCAAAAATAGGACATGATTATTTGTATGTGGTTGTGGATAGGTTCAACAAAATGTGTATTTTGATGCCATGTAAAAATCAAGTTACAGCTGAACATACTACTCAGTTATTCTTTCAGAATGTATGGGTGCATCTTGGATTGCCCACATCCATTATTAGTGATCAAGATTCTTTCTTTGTTGGGAATTTTTGGTCAAGCTTGTGGGGATTCATGGACACCAAATTGAAAAATAGTACAACTTTTCATCCTCAAATAGGTGGTCAAACAGAGGTGGTGAACAGGATAGTGATACATCTTCTTCGTGGGTATTGCAGCAAGCATCCTAAGTTGTGGGATGAACATTTGCACTATATTCAATATGCTTACAATTGGACCAAGCACTCTTCAACTCAAACATCACCATTTGAGGCATGTTTGGGATACTTGCCTAAATCTCATTTGGATTTCATTTTTGGAAAACATGTTGTTATTGATGGTCATAATGACATAGACAAAGAAAAAAGGTTCATTGAACAAATCCAATTGGTACACCAAAGATTTCAAGAGCAACTTGACAAGAGCCAAGGAAAGTATAAAGCAAGGCACGACAAGCATCATGTAGATCACAAGTTCCAAGTCGGTGATGAATTTTGGCTTCACATTAGCAAAGAGAGGCTCCAAGGAGAAGGTAAAAAGCTAAAACCAATTAGATATGGGCCATTCAGAATTTTGGAAAAGAGTGGTAACAATGTCTTCAGGCTGGATTTGCCTTCATATATGCAAATTTATGTTGTTGTTAATGTTGAGAACTTAAGGTTGTATGAGCCTCCTTTGATTAAAGATCAAGGAAAGAATGTTCAAATTCCATATATTGAAGATTTTTCTCTAGAATTCCTTGACGAGATTCAACAAGACACTATACTTGACAGAAAAATAAGGACATCAAAAAGAGGAAGTGTTTACTATCTTCGAGTGGGGCTCAAAGGAAAAAAATCCTTCAAAGGAAAAATGGATAGAGATTGGAAAGGTGAGGGAAATGTACCCTCACATCCTAGACAACTGAAAGTGATATTTTGGGGTCCAAAAGGCTTCTAGTGGGGAGGAATGATCAGGAGCTCAGAATTATGCTCAAAAATCAAAGTCATCAGAATGGTGTGGAATTGAACGATGGTGTAGCTCTCATTGTCCTGAATCTGGCGCAAATCATTTCACATGAAACAGACACCGTATGATCCTAGAAACATGTTTTGTCTTTTCTCCCAAACAGGTTAAAAAAAATTGCAGTGTTGACTGGGCTGCTGACTGTGCATCCGTACAGCTAACTGTGCAGGTGACTAGGCTGAGTTGGTAAGCTGATTTACATCTCCGACAAATTGGGTGGTGCCAAGTGGCACCTTGTTAGTGGTCCAAGTGGCAAGTTATTGTGTGGTCTATGTGTTTTTGTTTTGGCCAATCTCAGGCTGCCACATAGTAGCCTAAGGGCCATCAAAATGGTGTAAGGGTCCTGATGGAGGTAGCGGAGGTCGAAGCTGCGACCTCCCAACACTTACCAACATACCATGTCCAATGGGTCTTAACATACCAAGGGCGCAGATTATATTTATGGTGATGCCAGATTCTATTTGGGAGTGAGGGTCGGGGCCTAGCCCAGCCCTTGGTCACCACTAGAGGTGAAACTATGGGCCGAAGGCAAGCCCCGAGCCCCCTCCCATATAATGATAACCACAACAATCCAAACTGCCTCTTATGACCACGACCGCGTATGTTAGCTGCTAACGGTTCCGACGGGGGTGGGAGTTGGGGACCTAGCCCCAGTTCTACGACGCCTATATGACTGCCCTTTTCTGAGATTTAAGGGCCTTGGCACAAAAATTAATGGCCCAACAAATCCACCTAGATTCCAATAGATTTGGTGGCCCGTTAGCAGAAATTCGAGCAAAAATAGGGGTTCGGTGCCGGAAATTGGGCAATTTGTCGAGCGAATAATGGGGAAACTAGGAGAGATCATAACTTCTCCAATTTTCAACCAAATTGGATGCAGAAAGAGGCTAGGTAGCCATTTTTTGACATTCTATACTTATTTGAGTAGGTTGCAGAAGAATTTGAGCATCGTAAACACATATTTTTATACATTTGAGGATAATAGAAAGGCCTGAGCTATAGGAAGTTGGACCAAGGAGACGTAGCCTAGGAGGGGTGAGCTCCTTCATCATATTCCTATTGTGATGTGTTTTTGGTGATGTTTACTACATTTATATGTTGATGTTTAGTTTCTTATTTATGTTAAAATTTCTCATAAAATTAACATAAAAATCTCATTTTTCACTTGCAAAACTCATGAATCCTTAAGCACATGAATAACAATTTGTTTCTAATCTAAGGAGGATCTTAGCACAACAAACTAATATTCTTAATCAGATCATATTGGTAAAAAATGAGGAAGACCATGTCGACCATTCGGCATCACTGTTGAGGTTGTTGAGAGAGCATCAGTTGTATGCTAAGCTCAACAAGTGAATTTTCTTTCAGAATGAGGTACATTACTTGGGACATGTTGTCTCCAAGGAGGGCATAGCAGTTGATCCAGAAAAGGTAAGATCTATCATGGAGTGGGTATCTCCTATAAATGTAGATGAGGTGAGATCCTTCATGAGATTGGTGGGTTATTACAGGAGGTTCATCGGGAACTTCTCACAGATTGCATATCCTTTTACATAATTGCAAAGGAAAGGTAATAATTTTGAATGGATAGAGGAGTGTGAGGCTAGTTTTGAGAAGCTTAAGTAGTTGTTGACAAATGCTCTAGTGTTAAGATCGTAGATCTGAATAAATCATTTGTAGTATGTACAGATGCTTGCAAAAGAGGACTTGGTGGAGTCCTTATGCAAGAAGGATATGTAGTATGCTATGAGTCACGAAAACTGAATGAGCACAAGCAGAACTATCTGAAGTATGATATTGAGCTAGTATTGATCATACATGCATTGAAAATGTGGAGGTATTATCTTCTTGACAGGAGCTTTGTATTAATGAGTGATCACAATGGATTGAGGTATCAATTTAACCAGTCGAATATGAAAGCCAAGAAATCTAGATGGTTGGCCATTATCAATGAGTTTGCTTTTGAGATCAGATATATCAAAGGAAAGTAGAGCAGTGTTGTAGATGCTCTTAGCAGGTGGATACGGTTAAATCACATAGCAACTATGAGCTCCTATGGGACAGATCTACAGGATAGGATCCTGCAGGCAGGTCAGCAGGATGTCAGGTACAAGGAGCTGAGGCATAGGTTACAACAGAGTACATGTACATATATAGGTACAGGTACATGTAGTGGTACAGTACATGTAGCGATACAGGTACAAGTATGGATACAGGTGCACAGGATGTGGACTATCGTCTCACAGTAGATGGATTGGTCAAGTTTAGGATAGGATATATGTACTAGACAACAATGAGCTCAAGAAGGTGACCTTGAGGGAGTTTCATGCACAACCATATTTAGCTCACCCAGGCTATTAGAAGACATTGACCGTAGTGAAGTTTTATTATTGGCCAAATCTAAAGAAGGATGTAGTAGAGTTTGTGGCTAGGTGTTTGGATTGTCAGCAGGTGAAGGTAGAGTGTAAGAATCCAAGTGGACTCCTACAATCGATTTCCATTCCAGAATGGAAATGGGAGGTGCTTTCCATGGATTTTATCACAGGTTTTCTGAGGACAGTGAGACAAGCATGATTCCATCATGGTTGTGCTAGACAAGTTGACGAAGGTTGCGCACTTCATTACAGTGAAGTCTACATTCTCAGCGAGTGATGTAGCACAGGTCCTCATCAGGGATGTAGTCAGATTGCATGGAGTTCCAAATAATATTATGTCAGATAGGGATACGAAGTTCACTTCCAAGGTTTGGAAGGAGTTATTTGTAGGTTTGGGCACAGAGTTGGGCTTCAATACATATTATCATCGGTAGAAAGATGGACAAACAAAGAGGGTCAGCAAGATATTGGAGGACATGTTGAGGATGTAAAATGGAAGTGGGAAGAGTATCTTCCACTGGTAGAATTATCTTACAGAAATGGGTACCAAGAGTCACTGAGGATGAGCCCATTTGAGGGATTGTGTGAGCAGAGTTGTAATACTCCCATCATTTGGAGTCATCTAGTTAACAGGGTGTTGATTGGACCGGACATGTTGGTAGACATGGAGCAAGAAATGCAGGTAATCAAGAAGAAGCTAAAGGAAGCACAGGATACGCAGAAGAGCTATGAAAATTAGAACAGGGTGTTTAAGGAGTTTCAAGTTGGGGAATAGGTGTAATTACAGATTAAACCGAAGAAGATCTTGTTGCAGATTAGATCATGTGCCAAGTTGGCACCACGGTTTTATGGACCTTTTGAGATTCTTAAGAGGTTCAAACCAGTAACCTATCAACTTGCACTTCCTCCTACAGTGAAAGTAAATGATGTTTCCCATGTTTCATTGCTTAAGAAGTATGTTAAAGATGTTGATCATGTGATTGACTAGTCTGTATTATAAGTGGAACCAGAAGGAGAATTCCAGCTGGAACTGTGGTGTATATTATAGAGAAAGATTCTCATGCTCCATAACCGAACGAACGAGCAAATTAAAATGTAGTGGAAGCACTTTGGGCTACATGGGAGATGGCAAATCAGATGTGGCCTATGTATCCTTCATTGTCTATCGGTTGAGGCAAAGCAGTTTTTGTATGATGTTTGGTATATGTTTTGGAATATCTTTGGGTGATGCTTTGATATATGTACATATGTATGTGGATGTAAATACTGCCATGAGCTAAGTTATAAAGCTCCTATAAGGGGTATGGGTGTCATGTTATTATGATGTTATGTTCTCATGTTGGTTTTCTTCTCAGCGGGGTGATAATTGTAAATACTGCATCAAGCTATGTTATAAAGCTACATGGGCAGTATGTTTTATTTTCAGTGGTTTTGTTGAGCTATAGGTGTGGTTGAACACTGAGGATGGTGTCCCCTAAGGGGGAGGGTTCTGTAACAGCCTAGGTGAAACTTCCATGTAATAAAAGTTAATAAAGAAAAAATAATAACCACGGATTATGGGACACATATTCCAAGGTGAATGTTGGGAAAAACATCCTAGTGTGGGTGTTCATTTGGTTTATTATGGCTAAGGAAATTGGCAGAGGAAATGGCTAAGGCTTTGGAAAGGCAAAATGGCATTTTTGGCACATTTATTTATGAAAATAATGGAAATTAGGAGAAAAGGAAGATGAAAGGTCACAGGTTGCATGTGAAGAGGAAAATGAAGGAAAATAATGGAAAATGAAGAAAATAGAGGCCTAATTGATAAAAATGTTTTTGAGGATTAGTTGGTACTTTTTGTTAGTGTTACCTTTTATCAGTTTAGTTTTAAATCTCTCTCTCTATTCTATCTCTCTCTCGCACTCTTGGACACTTAGAGTTTTCTTGGAGCATTTCAGCATTGGATTAAGAAAGGCAAAGGAGGTAAAGAGGAGGCAAAGATCAAGCAAGGAAGAGCATTATCAAGTAGCTACAATAGGATCCTTTGTAGGTATCAATTTGCATGTGTGTTTTCCTTGCTATTTTGGCATGCATGATGTTGCTTGTGTGTTCTTGGTTCTCTTTTTTTCATTGGCATAGGTTTTTCTAGGTGTGACAATGTTTTGAGTCTAACCTTGCCATTTCTGGATAACCATGGTGTGATGGGGTTCTCATGTTTTGGTTGAGATAGATTGTCGGATGGATTCGAAGTTGAGCGGGGTGGACCTCTGAATAAAAGAACACATGGCTTAGTAACCCCTGAACCGGACTGTGGGTTGCAGTAAAGTTGGATTTCGTGTTGCTTCAGGTGGCCTAGGAATCCTCGACTAGTGAATGGTATGATATAAAATAAATACTATACGTGGGTGCTCTCCATCAGGCCTAGTAATCTCGAGATGGGATATACAGTAAATCCTGGAGAGTGGAGTCTCGGTTAGGGCCCAGTGATCTGGTGTGTATTCCAGTAAATCCTAGAGACTAAGAGATAGGAAAAATCCTCATGGTGTAGGTGGAGAAATCCAGTGGCATCCATGCTTGTTTTGGCCTAATGATCTAGTGGAGATCATAGTAAATCCTGTTTATACATGTTTATTGTTTTGGCCTAGTGATCCAGTGTGGATTGCGGTAATCCTAGTTTCTATTGATGTGGGTGAGTTGGTTTAGCCTTGAGATGCCCTGATTGGTTCTTTTGGTTTGAGTCCCACATTCATGCTTGGAATATGGCACACAGGTGATTGGCTCAAGAGAGATTTGGCTCAGCCAATCTATGGTCAGGTGGAACGTGGTTGTCCCATACTGGGTTGTCTTTTGCATTCATTAATAAGAGGTCCTTCCTTAGCATCTTATGTGTAGATGTATTGTTTTATATATAGATTATATGCTTTATGTATCCTTGATATTTATGTTGTTATTATGTTGGTTATAACCATGTATTATGACAATGATGATGTATGGCTCTCCTCATGTTTTGATTTGTAAATGAATGAAAAATGTATCTATGACCTAATAGATGAAATTGCAACTAATGTGTTGAGGAATTAATACTTCTTAGCGATTCTCAGATAAGTATGAGACCCTTGTGCTCAGATCTATTGTTTAAACCTGTAGATTACATATTTGTAACATGTTTGATGAAATGCATGTCATGGCTAGTAAGGGTCCAGTCTAGTCCTTGTTAATGTTTTATCAAATTTACCTTTGTTCCGCTGTAAAATTTCATTTATGAACCTGCCATTGAGTTTTGGGCAGTGAGCTGGGTTGTGGACCTAAAAAAGAGGCACAAATCCCAAAGTCATAGGCACAGGACAAGGAGGAAAGTCCCCAAACACACCCATGCCTTGTTGTGGGAGAGACTAGAGCCTCCCGGATGCACCCTTGTCCATATCAAGGGAGAATCTAGGAGTTTAATGGTCTAAAAGCTCAGTGGGACCCAGGGATTGGTCATGGGGATGACTTGAAAGGCTTATGGAGTCCTGTAGCAGGTATGGAAGGTATATGTTATGGGTTTCCATCGATTCCACTTCCTTAAGGTCACCTAAGAGGTTGAATCCCATTATAGTGGCCTCTTATCGCATATTTACCCCGGTTGGCCAGTTACTTGGGTAGATGTGGGATGAGGGTGTTATAATTAAAATACATAACAAAACACATCCAACAGGGTTCATACTAATGCAAATGAAATAGTTCATAAGCGTTAGCGTAACAAACAACATACATTCAAACATAACAAGAGTAATCCTACTATATCCACAACGTATGCATGAAAGTGTGTCGACTCTGATCTTTTATTATAGTGAAAGTCCAAAGCATACATATACAATTTACGAACCAGTAGTCCCAATAGTGGAACATGAATCCAACACCTAGTCCTCCAAAGAAAGATACTCCCTCTATGCTAAGGAGAAGCCAAGGATCTCAACAAAACTCCTGAGATTTTGATCTTAAGCCAAAAGTCATTAGATGACTAATGAGGGTATATTTATAACACAAGGTGTGACTATTCATCTCCCTTTGTGACTCTTTGACTTCCCTCATGACTCTTTGACTTCCTTCAACCATGACCTTTGGACTTCATTACAAAAGAATATTACAATATCGCCCATACCCATATAAGACAAAATTGGGTAGAGTCGACTAGACAGTCTATTAAGACAAAAACAAGTAAAGGCTAAGTTTGGGGAAACCTCGACTTATAGCTTTTTGGTTACATAATGATTCCAAGCATTGTATTGTGCGATGACTTCCCCAAACTTGGAGATAGGATCAAGCTAGAAGTGGACTATATCCTCCATTACATCCGGCTACACTGACTTGGAACTAATTTGGGTTTCCTTCTAGGAGCAACATGGTATTGATCTGGACAAGGCCACCAATTTAACTCTGCATATTATGCCTGTTTACCTCTAGATCTTCCTTGGTGGTGATATGCTTGAGATGTTCCAAGTATTCTTCAACCTCTTGCCTGACTTTATTCTTGCTTTTGGCTTCGTTGAACGAGCCAACTGAAGGGATTTTGTGTGACTTTACCATGAAATCCACACTATTGTATAACCATGCATACGAGGCCAGAATGTTGGCAATGAATGAGCAGATTTGTTTGTTACTCTGGATAAGCATTCGAACTTGCGCTTTCTCCAACTCAGCTTGTTGCCTTGTTTTCTTTACCAATTTGGACGGTGCCCCTTTGTATTGCATTGCATTGACCACTCATGCAAAACAGTGATGGTTATATGAACTATTAGGGTCCTATAATTTTTATAGGATTACTTTATTATGGCTTATCATTATATTTCAGATGTTGTAAATAATATTCCATATTGTAAATTATTTCCAAAAAAGGTCAAAACCTTAAGAAAAATCAAAAAATATGCTTGCAAGACGAAATGCAGCATTAGAGGATAATTAATTATGTTTAAATTAAATTAATCACATCATTTAAATGTGATTAAATAAAATTGTAGTAAAGGCCTTGGTACTATAGTTTGATTTTATAATGAGGTTGAAAACAACAAAAAGGTATTTTGTCACATGGGGTTAAACAGTTGCATCTTTCCCGCTTCTCAATCCTCTTGCTCCATAGATCGACAGCTCACAATCCTTTTTGACCCCCCTTCTCCATCCTAGCTTTACCGCCAAGGGGTGGTCCAAAAAGGCAGTTTTACCTCGCAGGTCCCATGCTATGTGTCTTCCCCTTTGTGTTTCGCACCAAACCCCCCCCCCCCCCCCCCTCATGATATTGCCTACCACTCTGACCCCCCTCTGAAAATTGCATACCACCTTCTTGCTTACCATTATCCTTTCCCACCATCTTTCCTGTGCACTCCTGGTTATATTACCCTCCATTCCCTAACTTCCATGTCACCTTCTGCATCCACATCATTCATCTGTCTCATGGTTAGTTGAAACTATGTTTTTTCCTATACGCCACATTGATTTCAAACATGGTTTCAAAACCAATGAGGATGAATTTTCAAACTTTGAAAGAGGTTTTTGCTACCAACATCCTGTACAAAAACCTCTCTCAATTTTCTAACAGCTACTATGGTTTGGGATATACAGATGAAGCTTTGCAAACATATTTTCCCAAACTTTCTTGTTTAGTCATACTTTTGCAAAACATATTGTGGCCAATCAGAGATGACTCTTGAGAAACTGGAGGAGTTTTGTGTTCCTAAGATGCCAAAGTACAATAAAGTACTTCATATTTTACACAGCTATTACAAAATAAGACATACATTTACATCTTTACAGCTTATTTTTTGCACAGTGCAAAGTCCTGTTTCAATCACCTTTTTGCAGGGAATATTGGGAACAGTGGGAGATGAATTTTGGGAACCTGAGAGAGGTTTATCTCAAGAACATATTTATCTACAATAACCTCTCTCACTTTTTATGAAGCTATCTCGGGTTGAGATGTAGAAAGGGATGATTGGACCCTATCTTGCAGAATTTCGAGAAGACAGTTAGCCACCTCATCAACTAAGAATCGCAATCAAATTAGAACTTCTCTTCTTTGTCAACAAAAATCCATAACTATTAGTGAGATACATTAGTTTTTAATGTCCTACATTTCATTTCTATTTGTGTAAAACAGTTTAGGATGTTTGTAAAAAGATCTTGAGATTTTTATCAACATATTTTAGTTTAGAATTTGTATAAATACTTCATCATGTGAAGTAAGCAAGGGTTGGGACTTGTACAAAGAAATATTACCATTATTGTAAATCTGGTCATTGGGATTTAGTGGCCATCTGCATTAATACAAGCAAGTTGTTTCACGATTTCTTGTGTCATATCTATGTGGTGAAGTGCTTCTTACTATAATTTGGTTTCTCTTTGCTTTTCATATGTATCCTTTATTCTTAATTGTTAAACAAAAATTATAAGTATAGAATTTGTTTCTTAGCACTTTGTACTCGGTGTTGACAATTCTAAATGTTTTCCTCTGATATCAAGTTAAAGAATTCTTAGTTGTTCTTTAGCTTCAATTTAATCTATTTCCCTTCTTCTGTTTCATTTCATTTAAATCTAAAAGATCCAATAGTATGCCTACCTTGCCCTGTTTCACTTAATCTTAATACTTCTGAAAGTTGATCACCCCAATCTCTTCTAACTCCATTGCCCCGTGGCCTTCCCTTGCTTTTCTAACCAAACCAATTCAAAAACCAAACTCTGAGCCTAATAACTAGCCTAAAATTCTAATCAAAACAAAGTTAAATTTGACAAAGAGATTCCTCTCTGAGTTTAGGAGTGCTAGATCCTAAACTCAAAAGCGGTTTTGATGTTGCCTCCGTGGTTTTTTCTTCAGCCTTGAAATTATGGAATGCTAACATAGGGGTGACCATACTAGGGAAGGACATTTTATCTTCCTCATAAAATTCTATCAAGTTCCAGATCTAATTGTTGATGGTGAACAGTGATCAAACACAAGAAGGTTGAATTATTCACCTAGCGATTCCATGTTCAAAGTATCTAGATTTTAGAGCATTCATGGCAACTCCACTACCTGTTGATAATATTTCTTGCTAAACAAAATGACAGGGTATGTGGCAGATATTCTATCTTGTGAAGTTTTAAAAGGAATCAAGAACGAGTTAGCAAATTGATGAAGGTTTTTTAACAGTCATGTTTCATCGTTTGAAATCGAACAAATATCCTTCTGAAATTAAAATTTTTTTCTTGAGTTAGTTGTTGAAAGATTTGATAATGATACTGAACTTTTGGATCTTCAAATTCAGTCCTATAGTTTCCAAGATCCTCAAAAATTCTTGGAAACTTACTTCTCCAAAACAAGAGGATATTTTATTGCCTTTTGATTTTCAAATTGTTCAAAATTGTGTTTTAGAATACAAGACTGAAACTGAAGAGTTGAAATCAGGGTTTAACCTTGAGGATACAACGGATGAGATCATCCATAATCTACTAATCATTGAAGGCCTGCAAGGTAAACTAGTTAATCATGCCTTTATTGATCCTATCGCAGACTATATGGAGCTTCTTTTTAGCTTAAGGGTTCAACCATGTTTTCATTATAAGGACAAGATCCATCTGCAATTGCCATTACATATTACAGCCTTGATTTTGGGGACAAAAAGTCAAGCTATCCATTTGTTTTTGCTAACAGGCAGTGAAGCAGTCCACTTGTTTCAGCAACTACTTGACTGGCTTCATTGGCATTTTGTATTATTTGAGTCAACATGATTTTCAGCCGTGTAGGGTAGGTAGTAGTGTGCAAATAAGCTCAGTACTTTGAGCATTTTTCTAAGCATTATTTCCAGTTTCAGTTCAGTGCGTTTCAGATTTTAGATTTCAGTTTGCAGAAAAGGTTTGATTTCAGTTTGAGATTTATAGTCACAGAGATTTTATGGCAAAACAGGTTGTAGGTTTTGTGATCAACCCAATGGATCAGGCTACCAGTCTACGGTGTTCTTAACACTTCACCAGGAACTGCCATCCCTAGTTGGAGTCATTGTTAGGGTCCTATAATTTTTATAGGATTACTTGATTATAGTTGATCATTAAATTTCAAATAATATTACATAATTTAAATTATTTCCAAAAAGTGTAAAAAACTTAAGAAAAATCAAAAAATATGCTTGCAAGACGAAATGCAGCATTAGAGGATAATTAAGTATGTTTAGATTAAATTAATCACATCATTCAAATGTGATTAAATAAAACTGTAATAAAGGCCTTGGTACTATAGTTTGATTTTATTGTAAGGTTGAAAACGACAAAAAGGGATTTTGTCGCATGGGGTTAAACAGTCGCAACTTTCCCGCTCCTCGATCCTCTCGCTCCAGAAATCGATGGCTCACAATCCTTTTCGACCCCCCTTCGCCATCCTAGCTTTACCATCACGGGGGGGTTTCTGAAAAGGCAGTTTTACCCCATCGGTCCCATGCTACATGTCTTCCCCTCTGCGTTTCGCACCCCCCCTCACGATATCGCCTACCACTGTGATCCCCCTCCGAAAAATGCTTACCACCTTTCTACTTACCACTCTCCTTTACCACCATATTTCCCGTGCACTCCTGGTTATGTTACCCTCCATTCCCTGACTGCCATGTCACCTCCCGCATCCACATCATTCATCTGTCTCATGATCAGTTGAAACTATGTTTTTTCCTATTCTCCACATTGATTTCAAACATGGTTTCCAAACTAATGAGGATGAATTTTCAGAAACTAAAAGAGGTTTTTGTTGCCAACATCCTATACAAAAATATCTCTCATTTTTCTAATAGCTATTATGGTTTGGGATATACAGATGAAGCTTTGCAGACATATTTTCTCAAATTTTCTTGTTTAGTCATACTTTTGCAAAACATATTGTGGCCAATCAGAGATTACTCTTGAGAAATTGGAGGAGGTTTGTGTTCCTAAGATTCCAAAGTACAAAAAACTACTTCATATTTTACACATTACATAATGACAGATACATTTACATCTTTACAACCTATTTTTCAGACTGTGCAAAGTCCTGTTGCAGTCACCCTTTTGCAGAGAATATTGGGAACAACGGGAGCTGAAGTTTGGGAACCTGAGAGAGGGTTATCTCAAGAACATATTTATATAAAATAACCTCTCTCACTTTTTACAGATCTATCTCGGATTGAGATATAAAAAGGGATGACTAGTCCCTATTTTGCAGAATTTCGAGAGGAAAATGCTCAAAGACAGTTAGCCACCTCATCAACTAAGAGTTGCAATCAAATTCGAATTTCTCTTCTTTCTCAACAGAAATCCATAATGATAGTTCCAAGCATATACATTAGTTTTGAATGTCCTACATTTCATTTCTATTTGTGTAAAACAGTTTAGGATATTTGTAAAAAGATCTTGAGATTTTTATCAAGATATTTTAGTTTAGAATTTGTATAAATACTTCATGATTTGAAGTAAGAAAGGGTTGGGACTTTTACAAAGAAACACTACCATTATTGTAAATCTGATCATTGAGATTTAGTGGCCAACTGCATTAATACAAGCAATTTGTTTTAGGATTCTTGTGTCATATCTATGTGGTGAAGTGCTTCTTAATGTAATTCAATTTCTCTTTGTTTTTCATATGTATTATCGATTCTTAATTGTTAAACATAAAGTATAAGTACATAAATTGTTTCTTAGCACTTTGTACTTGGTGTTGAAATTCTAAATGTTTTGCTCTGATATCAAGTTAAAGAATTCTTAATTGCTCTTTAGGTTCAATTGAATCTATTTCCCCTCTTCCATTTCATTTCATTTAAATCTAAAAGATCCAATTGTATGCATACCTTGCCCTGTTTCACTTAAGCTTGATACTTCTGCAAATTTATTACCCCAAGCTCTTCTAACTCCATTACCCAATGGCCTTCCCTTGCTTTTCCAACCAAACCAATTCAAAAACTAAACTCTGAGCCCAATAACCAGCCTAAAATTATAATCAAAACAAAGTTAAATTTGACAGAGAGATCCCTCTCTAAGTTTAGCAGGGCTAGATCCTAAACTCGAAAGTGGTTTTGATGTTGCTTCCATGGTTTTTTATTCAGTCTTGAAATTACGGAATGCTAACATAAACAACATTGAGATCTTTATCATTATCTTTACACTTCTGTTGCATGTTGTGCAAGCGGACAAGTTCTTTATGCGCGGTGACAAGCTCCTCATAGAGGCTTCTCATGGTCTCTCCCAACATTGATACTTCACACAGTATGGCTGCCTTAAGTTCTTCAAGATACACCTATGAGGGAGCTTCTTTCTCGACCTCTGCTTGGTGTTGTTACACTTGTTTCCTTGTCACCTACAAGTTCTTTTCCATCTGTCTATTCTTGGCCATAAGATACTCTATATTAGACTTGGAATCCCTTATGAAGGCCAAGTTTTTTGCTGCAATGGCTTCTAGATTCCTTCTAGTTTTTTTCACAATCACCCTTCCTTTGATGAATGCAGAAGATGTAAGCTCATCTGGGAAATGCTTCTTTCTCGCTTATACAATCTTCTTTTGAAGCTCATCGTAAGTTAGATTTTATGTATTCATGACTGGACCATCATCAAGAGGAACAATTTCCTCTTCTTTGCTTGGAGCTTGCTCTGCTGTCGGAGGAGGGGTAGACTGAATGGTGACCTAATAAGTGCTCAGCATAAGATCAACATCTTGGTTTAGTAGCTCTGGTTCCACCTCCATGCCTTGAATTGCAATCAAATCTTCAATTTCTTGAGCAATTTCCTTCTCTTACAACCATTTGCTCTCTTCTTCTAGTAATCGGTTTTGTTCCTCGTCTTATGCTTGCTTCCATGTTGCTTCTTCTTCTTCTCTTCTCCGCCTTTGTTCTTCTTCTTCTCATTCCTATCATTCTTCTTCTAATATTTTATGCTCTTGTTCTTCCTTCTTCTTTAGTTCTTCTTCCTAGTTCCTCTATTTCCTATACTTTTCTGTTGTTATGGCCACTTTCAGAATGATTAGGTCTGCTTTCCATTTGTGGGTTTGTTGTTCCATTGGACTATGCACAACCTTCCTCTTGCCCTTTTCGTGCACTAGGTTGCGCCTTTCTGATATTTCTGCCTTTGGAGTGACTTTTTTCTAAGGAGTGACATGTGATGTTCCTATAAAGCTCACTGGTTGGTGGGGCTTTGCTGCATTGTAAAAATTCTTCATCCTTTCCTCCTCGGGTCTAACAAAAGTATTGCTTGGCCATTTGAAATGAATATTTGCACAATTTTGTTTACAAACATTCCTAGGATCGTATGGATTGAATTCTAAATCACTAAATTCAAATTTATATATATCCTTTCCTTCAATGTCAACAACCTTCAAATTCTTGACATTGTACAATCCAACTTACAAAGGAAGAGTGGGCCAAGGTGATTTCTTATTCCTTTGCAACACTCCTGATAACCTTGTGGAAAGATGATAAGTAAATTCTTGCATGACCAACTTGTTGGTGTCATACCTCGGTAGTATATGTGGAGGCTTCTGATCACCAAACACTCTGAGGTAAGTACCAACTGGTGAGGCAAATTAATCTGACATTTCTATCATGGCTTCCATCGCCCCACGTGACATGCAATATGGCTCTTCCTCAAAGATAATCTTATATAATGGAATGAGGAAGTGATCAGTCAACTTTTCAATTACTCCTTTGTATCTGCACTCTAAAATCAACTTGTAGTAAATGTGCATGGCAATTTCTTTTGGTTATTAGGTCCAACTCATTCTAAGAAATGAATTTTCAGCACATATTGCATCCAACAATTAAGAAAACATGTATAATTTGGCTTGCTTACCCTTAGGAGGTATCTTAGCATTAATTACATGAATTCTCAACTGTTGAGCCAGCAAATCTAACCAATTGAAAGGTTTTCCTTCATTCACAACTTGATTTAGCAAGAATACCCAATATTCTAGAAAGGTCTTAGTACTGCTTTGACCGTATATTTGACAACACAAGACTATCAAGTATTGATAAGCCTTCCTAAGAGATTTCGTCTCGTAAGTGTTATTGGGTGTTTGGTAGAATTTGAAAGGCTTTTTTACCTAACCTTTGATGATGCCCTTCATGCTCAAGTAGCTGGTGACTGCATAAAATTGGGAATCCATGTATGATTCTAGCAATAACAAAAGATACATATACTGATAATCATGTGCCATAAAAGAGGCAATCCTTTGTCCACTAGCACTATTGAGAGTCATAGTATTTGTGTCTATATGTGATAGAATCCAGTTGACAACATCTGCGCATGGAAAAGTTGGCTACCTGCATGAAATCTTGTGTAATCCTGACCTTTGGACATTCATGTAAGCCTATCCGTCTTCAATATCTGCTTTGAAATTTCATGCTAAGAACATCTCATTCACCTTATTCCATGTAATGTATGAATCTTTCTCTATAAACAAATGAGAGTTTGAGAAAACTAGAAAGTTCACTAGAGTACTCTCAACTGCCTTCCCAGTGTGGCTTCCTGTAGTGCCCTTTGAGACAGATCTCTTGGGAGCCATAGTAACAATAGTTGATAAAGAGAATTGCTTAAAAGATGCAACGCATGTAGGAGAAAATGCACTCATGGTAAACATAAGCTAGCTTAGGAAAAACAACTCACAACACAAGATCAAGGTAGAAACCACAAGTATGAGAGGAAGAACTGCACAATTATTGGACTGAAGGGAGAGGTTGAGCTTAAGAAATGCACATTGCACAGTCTCAGGAGGCAAAGGGGAAGCTTGAGGCTTGAGACTATGCAATGTGAAGTCTCAGCCTGGGCAAACTGAGGGATAGACTATGCATTGCGTAGTCTCATTACCAAGGGTTAGGCTTGAGCCATGGAAGGGAAAGCCAAGGACTATGCATTGTGCAGTCTCAGAGGCCAAGCATGAGGCTTGAGCCTTGGAGTTGCAAAATGTCCAGTTGAAGAGGGCAATTATTAGCCAAGCTAAAGGCAGATATGCTCAAAAAGAAGATGGGAAAGTGACAGATCTGAGTGATAGTGCAATCAAGAGTGTAGAACTGACTAAGGTAAGAAAGATCAAAGAGATTCAAGTGCATGAGATCAACATGTAAATGGGAAAATAAACATGCACAAGAAGACGTCGTAGTGGCGACCATTGATGGGAAAAAACAAGAAGTTGATGCGACACTTGTAAAAATCAAACAACGGACCTAAAAAACACTTGTACAAGCTAATATGACTTAAAATCCCAGTTACTATGAAAAGAAACAAGAAAAATAACACTCATAGAATCAAAATGACAAAAAGAGGCACTTGCAAAACTTATCTGAAAAAAGAGTTCAAGACTCAACCGAAATTTCCTTGATCTCCTTCGGAAAGCTAGAGCTTCAAGATCGAGTGTGCAAATGGGCTTTAGGGGTGTCTATTAATTAGATCTAGGTGGATTAGGGTTTCTGATGCACATGCCTAAAATCAAGGAAAAAGTGCCACTTGTTTGAAAGTCATAATTATCAGCTTAGTGGACTTAACCAGACATTATTTGGGCAACTCCTATTTTTTAGGGATTCCAACTTTTCTTTTTAGGAAACTTCTTTTTCACCCTGGAAAAGGAGATTGTGCAATTCCCAGGCTTAAAGGCTTTGGGAAATTCCTTACCTCAGTGAATTGTGCAGTTTTTGAGCAGAAGGATAGCTTTTCACAATTTCTGAGCTTAGGGCTGGCTTGCTTATCAGGATCGCATTGTTCAGATACTTAAGGTTGGCTTGCCTTCCAAGATTGCACAGTTTCTTAAGGGAATACCAACAATGTTTCAAGATCAAGGCAGGAGATGGATTGTGCTTGAAAATGTTCATATCGGGGTTAAAACAAGACTTCACAAGTGTTGCATGAAATGGTAAGTCTTTAACATAGCATGAATACTTGAGGACAATGATTGATGATCTCCTACAGACAGAAGGGAGGCTCAAAAATCAAAACATGGGAAAAAATTTGGGGGGCGGGGGGTGGGGTGGTTGTAGCATCCACAACACTTGCAAACACACTGATAGAACTCCAACTCTTTGTAAGGATTTGACCTCGTGTAAACCAGGTATAACTCTTCAGGAAGTATTTTTCATCTCATTAATCACCATAGCTTCTTTACTTACCTTGAGTTAAAGATATAGTCCCTGCCATTCTCTTCATCGGCGGCACATTAACAAATACAAGTCAAACTTAGTTGTTTCGATTGGGGATGAGGAGTATATAGATTAACAAGTGGAAAATAATTATCAGAGTCTTGGTTTTCATCTCTAGTGTTGCTCCACTACCAGCAGGCTTGGACAATACCCCTACGAAGTCACTTCAAGAACACAAACATTGCTTTGATGTCAAAGACCCTAGACAGTACCCTCGCAGAGTTACTTGCTTCACCTCCCTGCACATGAGGCCTTTCTCTTCTTTCACCCTTCTTTTTTTTTGTATTTTATGTTCATATAATTGTGCATCAACACTTATTGATTTCATGGGGCGGAAGGGATCCCATCTTATTGAGATCATAAGAGGTTTTCCCTTCAAAGAAGGATATTTATACACCTCTAAAAACTAATTCACATGTTTAAGTTTCCTCCCCTCCTTACTCTACTTGACTTAGTTGACAAGGCAAAATTGACCAGTCATTACAACTGATTAGAGCAGGTGATACTAGTTATAGATTCAAGCATCCAAATTCCACTAGCCTCTCTCCATGAAAGAACGTATTTTACATCAAGGTATCATTGAATAAAAGGTGCAAGGCCCACGCAAAAAGAGGGAATAAACAGATAACCAAGTATTGACAGTAGCACAATTTCCTCTTGAACTTCACCAAGCTTGCTTCAGAAACCAAACACGACCTCATGCAAAATTTATTTACAACGAAAAGGAAAGAAAATGGCAAGGCAGAAAGCAAATTAAAACAAAACAAAACAAAACAAAGAAACAAGAAAAACTACCCCTACTCCTAAATTAACTGAGAATATGTCAGGCTTACGTAAAATGAAACTTCCAGTGTAACCATCGAAGCATTGACTGACATATATAGGTGAGAGGATCAATAGCAAGCAGAAAAATGTTGCAACATCTGAATATTAAAAACATGAAACGCTGCAACATCTAACACTAAAAACATGAAATGTTGCAACATCTGAATATTGAACATGCAAGCAGAAAAATACAAGAAGAGAACACATGTGAAACATTCAGATAATGCATTATGGTGATTTTGCACATCGCAACAAGGTGTCATGTGAAAGTGTTCTTCTGAAATTTCAATCTTGGAAAACATAAAGAAAGAGGAAAACTTTTGTTTTGCAAACAAGCTTGCCAGGTATTACTCCAACAATGATTAAGCGGTCAGATCATGCAAAATAGGTGGAGGATGTGAAACTTATGAAATGGATTGATTTTTAAATTTTGTGATCAACTGATGAGTATTATTGAGAGATAAAGTATTATCCTGATCCTGATTAGAACTAGCATCAATACTACGAGGATTTGACATAGCCATCAACATATGCTAAAGTGCCTTGAAAACTTGCAGTAGTTCCAAGACATCAAAAAATAGATCATTGAAAATCGGTGGCTTAGAAAAATCAATAGTAGAAAATATGGATTCATGAGCATATGAGACATCCATGATCAAAAATTCCATTGTCAAGAAGAAATGCATCCTCGTGATCTAATGAATCATAGAGAGGGGGAGATTGAAAATAAGAAATTTCACCATTCCTTTATGCACACTTCAAACATAAGGATGAACAACCTGCAAGCAATATCCTCATAGTGAATTTCATGATTAGTGCAAAATTCAAGAAAGTGAGTGGTGTGCTCAAGAATGGTTGTTCCACCCTCGCTGTCAAACTTAAGATTTGACAAGTCATGAATTATCCCTGAGGGCACTTTCATATTTGTAATTTGGAAAACATGTCGGGGTTAATATATGGGAAAAAGCCATTGACAATTAAGGAGAGTTCAAATAGACTTCACAGGCTCAACTTGTCAGCTGTCCCTCCTTCTAGCGCCAGAAATGTTGACGGTGCTAGACCCACCAACATTCAAGGGGTCTCCCCAATATGAATTCCCAATCATACCTCACACCATTTGGAGTAGGAGCCCCAAAGTAGTGGGTTTTAGTGGTATGCCTTGGCTGCAGTAACACATAGAATGACGTATTTGTGACTTTGGTGAAATAAGTGTATGACTCTGTGAGGGGTCAACTGCAATGCATGATAGGTTCTAACACAACAAGGGGAAAATAAGTGAGCCCCTTAGAAGCTTGTAGTAGTACATAGCTTGAAAGGAACACATAAGTGTAAAAGGAATCATGAGTTAGCCAGCGAAATAGTTCACAAGATAACCATGATTAAAACACATAATAACACTGTAATATCCCCAATTTTGTGAGCATGGGAATTTGACCCAAGTTTGGTAATATTAATTAAAAGGGGCAACTAGTATTTTGGAGAAAGGTGGAAAGTATTATTATTTTATCGCAGATTGGCGGCAAATTTTTATTTTATTAAAATTGTGGAAAAAGTAACTAAGTGGAAAATGGCCCCTACCAATAAAATAATATTAAAGGAGTCTAGAAGGATGGAGAGAAACTATAAAAGGAGGAAGGACTCATTTTGTGGATGATATTTTTTCTACTACACTTCATATTTCATCTTCTCTTGGAGTTGTTTAGCACAAGGGCCAAAGTGTTGTGCAGCGCCAAGAATTCCAAGTGAAATTCCACCCTCATTTTGGAGAACTTCACTTGTCTTCCTAGTGAGGAAATTTAGGGATGTTATGAAACCAGCTCACAAAAATATAGAAAAGATAGATCAATGCCTTAGAATTAAGCCTCTTCGAGGGGTCAACCTCCTTTACATTACACAAATGAACAATTCTTGGATGATACAAATGAAAATACCTCCTTTCTATATATAGGAGTTAAAGGGGTCATGATATAATCAGTGTGGGTTAGAGGCCTTGATATTTTGCAGGGAATTTTATTATTGTTAGGTTGAAGTTTGGACAATGATTTTCCGATCTAAATTCGAGGCTATTACTTGCGTCGATTTTTCTATCTTTTGGCAAGGGCACATAAGTTATTGACCAAGTATTGCATAGGGTTTTAGAGAAGTGGAGTCTAAAGAGATAAGGGTTGGAGATATGAGGTATTTCTCAATGGAGAATTTAGCCAAAGCTGGGAGAAATTTCCCGTGGTAGATTTCAGCATAATTCAATAGTATCAAAGTTGTGGGGTGTTTTCTAGTTAGATTGGGCAATTCACACTTGTTGGGGGTCACCGGGGGTTGGTGGATTCAGCCCAAACCCTTTATGGTTTTTTGTGGGTTTATTGAGAGGAGTCTCCGACTAATTTTACAAAATTTTCGAGCAATATTCGGGCTTGAAATCCTCATTCTTATAGCAGGGCGTATTGCTGGTTAGCTGGTAAATTTGCATAACTTTGTGGGTTCAATTTTGGCTTGGAGTTGCGCCAAACCATTTCTGGGTATTTTTGGGTATCAGGAGTGGAGCTTGAGGTTATAATTTCATAGAATTATAGGCATTATTTTGAGTAGAACATCCAATTCCATTTGGCATTTTGAAGGAGATTCTCTAGGCAGTTCATATTATCATTGTGGAGCCATTTCAATAGTTGGGTCAGCGAGATGTCACTTGGAGTTTGCATATCTTTCTTGGCAAGCCCAGGTTCCATTGTTCTCACATTTTGTACTCATATTTCCCCATATTAATAAAATGGCTCATATATTCTGCTCATATTTACTGGTGCTGTAATTTGGGTGCTTGATTTTATATTTTTCTTATTGCTCGTAGTTCATATCTCTATATTTACTATTATTTTCCAATTACAAATATTACAGTGGTATCGGAGCCATGATCTTGGCTAGTTGTGGGCCTTAAGCCAAGTGATGACAAAACCAGAATAAAAAACTAAGAAATCATGGGATCCAAAGAAAGGTTAAAATCAAACAACATGGAAGTAACCTTGAATGAGGTGATTAGGATGTAACAAATGATGATTGATGTGGGGTAGCAGTTAATTCATACCATAATTTGGAATCAAGGCCCTTCTCAATTATAAAACAAATCCACTATGCCCAAAGTTATGCATAATGCATTAATATGGCAAGACATGATTGCAATTGATGTGGAGTTATTACCAGCAATTTGGAGGGAATACTAATCATTGGGACATTACATTCAGATGTCTCTCTCCTTTTGGGAGTTCAGTGAACTAAGAGACATGCACGAAAAATCAATGGGAATTCAGTGGAATTATGTAGGGATGATGAGGAGGATCAAGGAAGAAGATGAAAAATTAGTTGAAGGGGCCATGGTTGGTAAGGAAACAGCTGAGCATACACCTGTTGATGAGATTCCAATAGTTTATGAGGTACCCAGTGTTGTGACCGAGTTTTCAGGTGATAGTAGTGCACCACAAGTTGATGAGGTGTCGAGAGACATATCCACCATTGATGAGGAGTCGATAAGTACATAGGCATCCATCTATATTATAGAGTTCTCGAATGAAAGTCACCTATATCTGACCAGTGAGGATATATTATATGATGGGTTGTCGGTAGAGGAGTAGTTGGAGGCTTAAGTTGAGGACATGATAGAGGAGGATGTGTAGTCGTCCTTGGGGCTAGACATTGATGAGGGGCAGTGCAGAGAGCACACGTTGGGATTTAAGCATAGTTCGTTTCATAGGAACATTGATGGGGTTCACATTGTTATTTTCTCACCCTTATGCATTGGATTGAGAGAGGTAGAGTTGCCAAGACAGATCATAGGGGATGACCGAGTCAACAGCGGCTGACAACTTGAGTTGAGTATGGCACCTCGTTAGCATGGAGGGATTATCCTGTACACAAGAGATTGTACATTTTATCCCTCCTTTTGGATTGGACGGCGATAGGTACTGAGTTGGTACCTGATGGAGTAGGTTAGGCGACAGGGTACATACATCGTTGCATTTCAATATAGGCCATGGACTACTAGAGGAGTACGAGGGCTAGATTGTTGTTGGGATCTAGGTGGGATTCCTTGTCACAACATGGGATTTGTTAGTGATGGTATTAGCAATGTGATGTATCCGTTGATGGCGTGCCCACACTTTCAGCTATCCATCAACACTAGTGTCGGGTTGGATTGTTAGGGGAGCAGGGAGACTCTGCAGGTTTTTCGGGGATGTTTGGCGTACATGGAACTGTAGGATGTTCAACATACTCTGGTAGGGGTTGTTCGGAGGAGGTTACCTCAGTAGGTTATCATAAAGGTCACTGTATGGATACAGTGCTCTCTTATTGGCATATTGGACACAGGAGCTACTGAGGTTAGGCACAGTAGTATCATTCCCATTATCATGTGAGAAGCTAGGTTTCTTAAGTTTACTAGGGAAAATGAGGAGGTGTAACCCATATCATGGTGGATTCACTAGTAGAGTAGTGGATGCATTGACACATGTGGGATGGTAGAGGATGCAGGGTGGTGTGGTTGTTGGCGTAGGTGTTCAGTGGTACACAAAGTCGTGCCATTGAGTTTAGTGTTCTACAGAGGAGCATAAAGATGCATTAAGGAGTGTCGTGTTGTGTGGGCTTGCATTGTCAAGTAGGAGGAGAGATTCACACCACCTCGAGGTTTCACATGGAGTGATAGCTACTTCATCACAAGAGGGATACCGGATGATTCATGATGATATGGTGGTTGGTAGTGATGTCCAGTAGTGCACAGTGGTGTGCAACTAGGTGTATTCATGTGCTAAGGTGCACAAAGATACATGTTCTTATGCATAGAAGTTCAAGGAAGCTTGTCCATATGTAGTGATGTGTGATGCTTCCCATTGGGATTTTGGAGCATTACTACCAAGGATATCGTCTGATAGAGATGACAGGCCTACCATTGGGTATAGTTCAACCAAGATCGATGAGGACGCAGATGAGCATCATTTGATGATATTAATGGGGAGTTGTGTGCCTCTCTCACTTCTACATTATTTGGAGGATTTGGATGTTTTCCCTTGATACCTTCATCATGAACAGTAGGACATGAGAGGCTTGCTCGAGATAGTTAGTTGGGACATAGAGTATCTAGGGAGAGACTTCTCAGTGGTGGAATTTGGTCGGGACATGAGCTGATGGTGTAGGCTTAGGGAGGTGACCATGAGTGAGTTATAGGCTGCACTATCGGCAGGACAAATCGAGGTGTTATGTGATAACGAGGTACATGGGATGGTAGTCCTCATTGGTAGGAGGATGCCTAGGCTCCCAAAAGTATCCAAGTACATCATCAGGAGTTAGAATAGCAAATTTTGTTGAGTGGTCTGGCAAGAGTAGTGCAGATTTTCATAATCAGGACAGATTCTTGATGCTTGGTACCTATCTATTGGATACATGCATGGGTTAGAGATGAGGCACATAAGAGTCCTAGTAGCTACATGCATGTCACTATGGTGGACAGTGAGGATTGGGAGTTGTGGACCTCTAGTATGGTTATGGGATCTAGGGATCCAATTGATTGGTTGGATACTCCATTTCTTAGTGAGTACGGTCAAGATAGAAGGTCATCTAGTTCATTCTCGGGATGACACATGGGGGATCACTAAGGTCTTCATCATATGGCGAGGAAGGTTGTTGCTCAGGATTAGGGCCAGCCATGTAGTGATAGGCTTTGGCATTGTGGAGTTGCTTGGATAGGTTGGGCATAACCTCAATAATCATATATATTATGGCTAAGTTATAGGATAGGAGGCTCTGGTACAAGGATGTTGGGCAGTGAGTCACGACAAGAGTGTTGTAGGATCGCCAGGGCAGTTTCTTCCTGTAATGGTCACGGGACCTTGGTGTCACAGTACTTGACAATTTAGCTACCCTTAGGGATGACCTGGTTTCGATAAGGAGATATCATATCGATCTTCCATTGGGTTTTAGTGATTCTTTGTTGTCATGGGGGATTTCACTAGCATGGAGAGATGATTAGCAAGAGGAGATCAGGGGAAGCTCATGCAGTCAAATATTCATCTCCACCAGGGTTGGAGTTTCACAATGAGTTGATCAGGACTTTATATTATCATGATGCTCTACTTACTGATGGTATGCAGAGGGCTTCAGGTGCTTGTACTAGGTTGGACAGTAGTGGAGCAAGGGGTGCTTCATGTTGATCATGATGGCTTGGGACCTTGGTATCGAGCGACTCCCTCATGACATGATAGCATTGGGGATTGGGATGACTCAATGGCACATTTGGGACCTATTGAAGGCTTGAAATTCTCTACCTACAACATTATAAGGGAGACCACCCAATTTGGACCCTAAAACAACTCCTTATCCATTTGGAATGGTGGTTCCAATTGGTTTAACTAGTCTCAATTACCTTTTCCCTATTGTTATCAGTTTACGATGTTTATTTAGTTACCAATAAGCAGGGACATTGAATCGATTCTTCTTGCTAATCAGGCAGGAGAATGACTCTTAAGATACTTTAACGGCGCAGATAAACCACTTTAAAGTTTTGCCTCTTAAAAAGAGGACTTATGGAATGTAAAAGGTATGATAACACATGGAAGATCTAATCTAAGATGCAATTAATCTACCCTATCCCGGTTGAAGGAAAGGGAAATCCCTCTCTCAATCAAGAGCCAATTAACTTAACCGGGAAAAGAAGCTTTAAAGAATTGGATTTAAGATGGAGGAATTAGATCAAGGAGATAGCTCACAAGATCTGATTACTCATTAACATAAATACTAACAATTAAACACTTATTAAATAGTTACATAAGAGCTTATTGAAAATATATCCAATTCCTTATTTGTCATATGCATAAGAACTACAAAGATTCATGATGGATTACTGAATTAGTCCAAATAAGACATCACGTATGGAAGCGAACAATTATGATCCTAATAGTTTGGAGATTTCTGTGGTGCAATTTTTGGGATTGATAGATCGGAAAATCCACAGTCTGCATTTTTATGTCAACGTTTCGAGTCTAGAACAAGACTTCGTAATATAACTTGCCGATCTAAGATTATAACTATTTGTTCCTATGCAAACTTTAGTTTTCAACTTACATGTAAAATTAAGCCTATGGAATAATCTAAACACACTTTTAAATGAATTAATGCTCATGATTCAACAATAGTGCATTTATCTTATTATTAACTCATACATTTGAAATGTAAATTGAAAGAATGAAATAAGAATTCAATTCAATTCAATTATGTAAACAATAGTGCTAAACAGCATTAACTGAAATAAACCTTTATTAATAAATGAAATCAAATTACAGATCTGCACAATACAGCAGTAGTGCACAAGGCTATGGGTTTGCAATCAATATGTGCTTGCAACAAATGGTCTTCTCCTTACAGCAGTAGTACATAATAAAAAGGAGTTTCTCCAAAAACAAATGAAAACACGGCAATATAGAGCCTTCTTCCCCTAGGATTCCTCTCACCTACAGCTTTAAATCCTCATTACAATATTTCTTTTAGGAATTTCAAAATTGCAGAGCAGAGAAGCCCCTAATGCATTCCACAATCTCTTATTTATAATATTTACAAAAATAATTCGTAATAAAAAAGTTTGTTGAAGAGTAGTTTTGCTCCATCAACTTTAAATTAGCCAAATATCTCATTCTTCTCTCGCTGCAGCATTCTCATTGATTGATACTTTCTTCTTCTCATCTCTTCAATTGTTTCCCTGCAAAAAACAAATCAAAATTAAATTAAAATACAAAATCAAATCAAAATACCAAATTTAGAATTAGAACATATCCAATCAAAATTTAATTACATAACTAAATGAAAAGGAAATTTGAGCTTTCTATTGATGCCTGTGGGGATCCAATTGGTCAAGGAGAACATAGATGAATGAATCTTCACTCAGAAGAAGTTGTGAGCAAATGAGAATCCAAAAAATAAAACTCAGAAAATCGATTTTGTTTAAAAAATCGGAGCTTGATATTCTGTTGAATTTTAGACACGTTAAACGATCAAATCTGGTAATGAAACTACTTCAGAAATGTTCTTGATGATTTTATCTATCCAGCGAGTCGTCTTGGGACTCATTTGGCCAAGTAAAACTCAATTTATGAGCCTCCAAAGTTGACGAGTTAAAACTGCCAGAATTCTGGAGATTTTGTTGCCTAAGCTAAAAAAGGAATTTTTAAATTAAATTTTAATCCTATATTAAATCACAATTATTTATTAATTAATGTTGATTTAATTATAATTATGTTATTAATTTTAACACAATTAAATTAATTAAAAACAAATTTTAATTATTAATTAAAAATTATTTATATTATAATTATATTGTATTAAAATTATAATTTAATATTATAATTATAATATTAATATAACACAAATATATTAAAAACATAACCAAAACAAATATCAGTATACAACTCACCTCATATACCAATTAACCTATATTCGTGGGGCATGAGGGCTAATGGAGGAGGGGGATGAGGTAAGCATGAGGTGGAGTGTGAGGTCATGATAACGTAGGGAGGAGGAGCAGGAGTTAGAAGGAGGCAGGACAACCTTAGGTTAAAAACAAATAGGCACCGTATAAAAATTAAATTTAGAGATCAACATTTCATAGTTTCGTAAAAATGCACACACAATCAAAATTGTTGATACGTCGATATGCGATATTGAAATATCGACGATTTTTAAAATCAGAATTTTAGATCGGCGATTTTGAAATCATGAATTTTATTTTAGGATTTTGGAAAGACGGATGTGATGTGAAGTAGGGCCCACGTGGAATTAAAAATCTTACAAAATGAACTACGTTCATTTTGCAATTTTGAGATTTTCGGTTTGGCAATTTGTTTTAAAATAATAAATTGGAGTAAATTACCGCGATCTCAAAACATGTTTTTCAATTGTTCTCTAATTTGGTTAGATCATTTTGTAGGACCGTAAGTGAAAAATGTAAAAATTAGTAAAAGTTAACTAAGAGTTAATATTTACAATGAATGACTATTTTAATTGTAAAAATTGAAATGCCATGCATTTTATACATTCTTTTAACCCTCACAACAAAAATGATTAAACTTCAAATGAGTGTTATTTACAAATCGGTTAACCAAATGAGGCGAAATAAGTATTAATGGAAACCTAGTGAAAAGGTCAAATTCAATAAAACAATCAAAATTAAATTCAACGAAAAAAATGGCAAAATTATAAGACAATTAACTCAAATGAAAATCATAAAAGGGTTTTGCCAAAAATTAATGGAAAGGGCCCCCTTTATTTGAAGTAATTGAGTCAAATAATGGGGGGTCTTGGGTTTTCCATACAACAGGACCCCGATATCATTTGAAGTATCCATTTGGGTGAGTTGATAGAGAGAGTGCTTGTTTAGGAATTGCTTGAGGACAAGCAATTTCTGGCGGGGAGGACTGTATTTTTTGTGGGGAGAATTGTAATATCACCAATTTTGTGAGCATGGGATTTTTTCCAAATTTTGGTAATATTAATTAAAAGGGGCAACTAGTATTTTAGAAAAAGGTGGAAAGTATTATTATTTTATCGCAGATTGGCGGCAAATTATTATTTTATTAAAATGATGAAAAAAATAAAAGGAGGGACTCATTTTGTGGATGATCTTTTTGCTTTTACGCTTCATATTTCATATTCTCTTGGAGTTGTTTAGCACAAGGGCCAAAGTGTTGTTTAGCACTAGGAATTCTAAGTGGAACTGCACCCTCATTTCGGAGAACTTCAACCGTCTCCCTAGTGAGGCAATTTGGGGAGATCAATTCAAAGCTTCCATTCAACATTATTGAAGGAGTTTATTCAGTAATGCATTTTTCATGGGTGTAGAGGTATTTTGTGGAGCACATTGTGAGTGCAAGTGTGAGTTAGAGGCCTCGAGATTCTGCAGGGAATTTTCTTATTGTTAGACCAGAGTTTGGACAACGATTTTCTGAGTTGAATTGGAGGCTATTACTTGGGTCAATTTTTCTATTTTTGGCAAGGGCACAGAAGTTATTAACCAAGTGTTGTGCAGGGGTTTAGAGAAGTGTGTAGAATTTTGTAAATTTTTTCTTACAAAACAGCTAGCTTTGATACCATGTAGAACTTTTTCTACAAATCAGCTAGCTCTAATACCATGTAGAAATTTCCCACCTGTAGATAACCTGGTAATGCAATGTACTAAAGCAAAACACTTAATCTACTTCTACAAACAATTTAGCGGAGGCTTAATCAACCATGAGCAACATCAATAAGAACACATATAACTAATAAGAAGGAATCAATCACACATAACACAGAAAAATTTACCTGGGGAAAGCACCTACCTAAAACCCCATCTCTGTATTATCATACAAGTGGAAATCCTCTTCAACATACAAAAAGAATCAGCTCAATAGCTATCCTGCTCTCTTTGTAATCAGAAGATCTTGATGATCTTCAATCAGAAGATGAAAATCATGGACTACCTAGGCCTCAATATATAGGCCACAAGTCCTCCAATCTCCTATAATAGATCCTTCTCCA
Organism: Pinus taeda; assembly: GCA_000404065.3. Taxonomy (NCBI): domain Eukaryota; kingdom Viridiplantae; phylum Streptophyta; class Pinopsida; order Pinales; family Pinaceae; genus Pinus; species Pinus taeda. The sequence continues at coordinate 80,171 of APFE030694755.1, read as the reverse complement.
TGCAAGGAATACTTACTAGAAATATCCAAGCATCTGATAGTACATTGTCCCACATCTTATCTCAACTGGGTCTCTGACAGAACTGACATGCAACAGTTATCCATGAGTGAATCCTCAGTTATCTAAAATAATAGTTGTCACATGCATGCAACCATTAACAAACTATATTTTATTATTTTAACAACTTGTTAAAATAATCTAACTGGACTTGACTAGTTAGAACTAAGTCAATTGATTCTCTCATTATAGAACTCATACTTAATTCCTCAATTAGTGGAGGAAATTAAGGATAAATTCCTCAATCAGTGGGACAACTCATGCGCATGCTCACAAAGACTTCAAATTTGAATTTCCTTAACTAATTAACTCAAATGAATTAATTAATTAATATTTCCAACTGTTGTTAAGATAAAAATAAATTTTACTTCCTATAGATAGATTAAGGACTGCTATAAATAGGAAGGGACCCAAAAATGCTATTTTTAGAACTTTCTATTTTTGGCAGTTTCACCTCTCACCCAATGTGGCCAATGACCTCACTCGCCAAATTGCTATTTTTAGACATGATATTTTTAGCATGTCTATTTTTAGCACACTCTAAATTTAACATTTCTTGTTGCACATTTTTCAACACTCCCTCTCAACAAGAAAGGCTTTCTCTCGAACCTGATCCTGTAACTCTGGAATGTTCTGCATGCAACACATCTACCCAATCCACTTGCTCCAACAACACTTGGAACAAAAACACTCCCAACTGACCATTATGTTGGGCTAGGAATATACTTTGATGTTGAAGATCTACCTGCTTCTGACAAGTGCTCCCTCTTTGAAATCTGCACTACTGCAACATCTCCATGCATCTCGTACCATTGCGCACCTCTCTATGCCACCTAGCATTGTGCAAAACACTTGTGCCTCTCGCATTGCTGCAGCCTGCTAGTTATGCGTTGTCCTGGGATTCCCTGCATTGTCGCTCTCTCTTCCGCTCCATCCGCATCTATCTCTACCCAATCAGTCAGTTCCTGCTACTCCACATTGGGGCTCCCATAGCAAGGCCTCATCCAAGAGGTTGGGTACCTCAAGGATCCTGCCCCTCCTCCTTGGGATGATCAATCCACATCACCCCACCTCCTACCTGGAGGTATGGCTGCATGTAATCCCTCTGCCCACCTGGCTTGAAGTTTCCCCCTACTGGAGGTCTCTACATGAGTAGATGTCTCTACTTGATCTCCTCTCAACTTCCCCTGTTGTGGCTGCTCCACAACCTTCTGAAGCTGCTGCAACAATCGGGGCTCCTCCACAATCGTCTGAGACTTCTTCTGGCTCTACATGTTGAGAGGTAATATACCCTCCCTCTCAACCACCAAGTCTCTAACCTTTGGCTTGCTCCTCAAGGCTTTGCATGCATCTTGTACCTCAAGTGCATACAAGTTCTTAGCTAGCACACCAATCTATTTCCACTTTCCTACTGTCACGAAATTTTCTAGAAAAGGAGCTGATTTTAAATCAGCGATATCTCCCTCATCTGAATTCCAATTCAGCCAATTTTTTTTTTCTCTTTTGGGTATTTCTCCGCAAGGAATCCAAATCTACTATTTATTTCTAAAAATTTTGTACATAAATTTTTAGATCTGCTCTGCAAACTCTCTGCCCAAAACTCAAAACTTTGAAATCTCCTCTCACTATACTGTTCTCTCTTTGATCACCTGTGCTCTGATACCATGTAGAATTTTGTAGAATTTTTCCTACAAATCAGCTAGCTTTGATAACATGTAGAACTTTTTCTACAAATCAGCGAACTCTAATACCATGTAGAAATTTCCCACCTGTAGATCACCTAGTAATGCAATGTACTAAAGCAAAACACTTGATTTACTTCTACAAACAATTTAGCGGAAGCTTAATCAACCATGAGCAACATCAATAAGAACACATATCATTGATAAGAAGGAATCAATCACACATAACACAGAAGAATTTACCCGGGGAAAGCACCTGCCTAAAACCCCATCTCTGTATTATCATACAAGTGGAAATCCTCTTCAACATACAAAAAGAATCAGCTCAATAGCTATCCTGCTCTCTTTGTAATCAAAAGATCCTGATGATCTTCAATCAGAAGATGAAAATCATGGACTACCTAGGCCTTAATATATAGGCCACAAGTCCTCCAATCTCCTATAATAGATCCTTCTCCATGCAAGGAATACTTACTAGAAATATCCAAGCATTTGATAGTACATTGTCCCACATCTTATCTCAACGGTCTCTGACAGAACTGACATCAACAGTTATCCATGGAGTGAATCCTAGTTATCTAAAAATAATAGTTGGTCACATGCATGCAACCATTAACAAACTATATTTTATTATTTTAACAACTTGTTAAAATAATCTTAACTGGCCTTGACTAGTTAGACTAAGTCACTAATTCTCTCATTATAACCCATACTTAATTTCTATCAGTGGTGGAAATTAGGATAAATTCCCAATTCAGTGGACAATCATTTGATCTCACAAACTTTCAAATTAAATTTCTTTAACTAATTAACTCAACTAAATATTAATTAATATTTCCAACTGTTGTTAAGACCAAAATTAATTTTACTTCCTATAGATAGACTAGGGACTGCTATAAATAGGAAGGGACCCAAAAATGCTATTTTTAGAACTTTCTATTTTTAGCAGTTTCACCTCTCACCCAATGACCTCACTAGCCAAACTACTATTTTTAAACATGCTATTTTTAGCAAGTCTATTTTTAGCACATTCTAAATTTAACATTTCTTGTTGCACATTTTTCTACAAAGTGGAGTCTGAAGAGAAAAGGGTTGGAGATAGGATGTATTTCTAAATGGAGAATTTAGCCGAAACTGGGAGAAATTTCTCATTGTAGATTTGGGCATAATTCAGTGGTATGAAAACTGTGGGCCGTTTTCTAGCCAGATTGGGCAAGTCACACTTGTTGGAGGTCACCGGGGATCAATGGATTTATCCCAAACCCTTTTTTTGTTTTTATGGGTTTACTGAGAGGAGTCTCTGACTAATTTTACAGAATTTTCCACGCGATATTCGAGCTTGAAATCCTCATTCTTATAGCAGCGTGTATTATTGATTAGCTGGTAAATTTGCATCACTTTGTGGGTTCAATTTTGGCTTGGAGTTGCGCCAAACCATTTATGGGTATTTTTGGGTATGAGGAGTGGAGCTCATGGTTGAAATTTCAAAGCATTCTAGGCATTATTTTGAGCAGAACGTCCAATTCCATTTGGCAGCCTGTAGGAGATTCTCTGGGCAGTTTGTATTATAAATGTGGAGTCATTTCAGCAGTTGGGTTAGCGAGACTTCACCTGGAATATGCATAGCTTGCTTAGCAATCCTAGGTTCCATTGTTATCTCATTTTGTACTCATATCTCCATATTAATAAAATGGCTTATATATTTTGCTCATATTTAATGGTGTTCTAATTTGGATGCTGGATTTTATATTTTGCTTGTTGTTCCTAGTTCATAGCTCTATATTTACTCTTATTTTCCAACTAGGAATATCACAATCACACATCCAACAAGATTCATACTAATACAAATGAAATAGTTCATAAGCATTAGCATAAATAAACAACATATATTGTAAACATAACAAGAGTAGTCCTACTATATCCACAACATATTCATGAAAGTGTGTTGACTCTGAGCTTTTATTACAGTGAGTCCCAACCATACATATATAATTGACGAACCACTAGTCCCAATAGTGTAACATGAAGCCAACACCTACTCCTCCAAAGAAAGATACCCTCTCTATGCTAACGAAAAGCCAAGGCTCTCAACAAAACTCCCAAGCTTCTGATCCTAAGGCCAAAGCCATTACATGACTAATGAGGGTATATTTATAACAAAAAGGATGACTATTCATCTCCCTTTGTGACTCATTGACTTCCCTCGTGACTCTTTGACTTCCTTCAACTATGACCTTTGGACTTCATTACAAAATTACTCTTCACATTCCACAATTGACACTTGGAATTCCACTCACAATTAATTACAAAAGAATATTACAATATTGTCGATACCCATATAAGACAAAATTGGGTAGAGTAAAGTAGACAACCTAATAAGACAAAAATAATTCAAGATTGAGTTTGGGGAAACGCTAGCTCAACCGCCTCAACTTGTAGCTTCTTTTTTTACATAATGATGTCAAGATTTGTATTGTGCGATGACTTCCCCAAACTTGGAGATAGGATCAAGCTGGAAGCGGACTCTAGACTCCATTGCATCTAGGTACACTGGCTTGGAACTAGTCTGAGTTTCCTTCTTCAACAGGAGCAACATGGTATTTGTTATCACTCCTCCGGATCTCCAAGGCTGAGGAAGAGTCCAGCTGAGGTAACCACAGACCAACCTTTTGACTTGGTAGCTAGCCCTACCAAGTTGGAGAGGGCTCTCTCCAAAGAATCATAGCCAAGAGGGCTGGATGGATTAGGGTTTTAGGCTAGATATAGTAGTTGAGGGTTTGTTTGATTTGATTTGATTGGGGTAGCCACTAGATGAGTGAATTAGGTCAAAGAGTGAACTAGGTCAGGGCAAAAGAGAATCAAAATTGTAGACATATGATGGGGCAAGGTAGGCAAGTTACTTTAACACTTTGTAGTATAGTGATGAGGTGGTTTAGACTAGTGAGGTGTTAAAAAGAGCATGAGATCATGAATTCTTTTTAAACTGAAGAAATGAAACAATCTATGATGATTTTCCTAAAACAGGGCATACAAGATGAATTCTGCTTATCACACCTTGAAAATCATTTTATTTAAAGTGAAATGGATCATGAAAGGTAAAAAACAATCACACATATGTGATTGAAGAGGAAACAATATCAAAATACCATGCCACAGGAATCCCACCAAAATAGCTGCAACTCATCCAATATATTTCATGCCAAAGTCTGAAACACTAATACAACATCCAATGGAGTCAAACCTGTAGAATGACTGATAAATTACATGATATAGGCCTCAAACAAACTCATACTAGCCTCAAGGATCGAATCCATGAGAGGAGGAGCAATTACAACAAAAACTGAACTGATAGCTAGAGTGTAGGGTGGTCAAAGCTACTCATCCCTAACTTAAGCAAATTGATTCATTAAAAGTCATGGAGGCCATTTACCTAATGTATTTACCCTAGGTAACAGTAAAAACATAATAATTTACATCAGTAAAATATTGATTTCCCATAGGTAAAAATCAAATTTGGAGAAGAACAGTGAAAAACTAGGCCAATTGTCAAATGTGTAGTGCCATCTTCAGACCCACTTTTTCCCACCTTTCTATTGTCCAAATTGAACCTAGAATAGCTCATTGGAAAGCTTATCCTATCTAGTTTCCAAAACTTCCTTTTTTTTTCAAAATGGGATTTATTTCCCCTTCCAAAATTCCATTCTCCCAAGACTACTCAAAGGAGCAGCACCTGGTCCAGAAATGAGGTAGAAACATGATTTTTAGGCTGTTGTTTTCCTTCTTCACCCACCATTTTTGCTTTCTAGGGCTAGAAACATGGTTTTCCTTGATATCTTGGTCCTTATGAATCCAATGGTGGTGGCCATTCCTCCAAAAAGTGTGCAGCACCTAAGGCGCTGCGCATTTGACCAAACTGCTAATATAAAAATTGCCTTAAAAAAACAGGAAAAACAAGATGACAAAAATTGAGCCAAGGGTCTTAAAAATTGTTCAAGAAGCTGAGGTCTAAGGTGGCTAGGCATGGAGTGAAGCCTTTGCAAGTATATCAAGCTTCTTCTTCTCCTCATGGTGAGTTAGGGCTTCAATTCTTGCCCTAGCAGCTTTGAGCTTTGCCCTTGTTATTTGGCTTCTACGGCAATAATACTTCACCATCTTTCTTTGAATGTCAATGTCTCTTTTATCCTTGTCCAAGAGGCTTTCAAGATGGGTGTTTACCCTCTCAAGCCAATGCTCCTAGTTCTCATTTATCATTTTGGCAAATTTCTCATTTAGGGTGAGCTCATTAGCTAGTTCAGCCTCTTTTTGTTTTTCTAGCTCCAATGCTCTCTTTAGGCCTCTAGTCCTTTGCCTTCCTTTTGGCACATGTTCCTCCAGCTGGTCACTATATTCTCCATATGCTTCATCAAGTGAGGCCTTAGCCTTTTTAGCCTCCCTCTTTTCCTTGATGAGATGAATCTCCATGAGCTCATGTTCGGTCTCAAACTGCTTGTTTTCCTACTCATAGTATGAAATGAAGTATTTTGGGAGCTCTCATATGAGTGCATTCTTCTCTTTGATGACAATGGTTATGCTTTCACTATCATCATTTTCACTTAGGTCAACTAAGTGAAAATCTTGCTCTGTCTCATGGAGGTCCTCCTCCTGATGTTGGATCTCTACCTCTTTCACTTTTTCCTTGCCTTTCTGTACCTACTTTGTTGATGAAGAAGGCAAGGCCCCTCCCACAATCTGTGGGGCACACACTTGCCTATGCCCTCTCCGATAGGTATGTGTCGAGGTACCCAAACCAACCCCTTTAGGCTTGCTGATCTCACCATGTTCAATGTGCTCTTTCTCTCTGCCTTCATCTCTGCTAGGTGAATGAATAGGCTCATGAAATGGTGATGATGGAGGTGATGGTGTGGCTAACTCATCAGACGAGGATGAATGATATATGGGCTAAGATGGAGGAATGGAGGTGGATGGATGAGATGATGAAGGGATGCTTCGAATATTTTGAGTAGATGCATGGGTGAATATGGGATTAGCTATGAAGATACTCCATGCAATGTGAGTTCCTTGAGATGGTAAAGGATTATGATCTTAATGAGGGAATGATGAAATAGGCTCTTCATTTGATCATTGTACTCCCTCTTTTGGGCAATATAAGCCATCTTATCAACACTATGGAAAAGATAGTAGGGTATATTAAGCATTTTACCCTAGTTAAATGCATTAAGAGCCGAATATGATAAGAATAGATCCTGGAGAATCTACCTTCACATGAAAAATATTTCATAATAATCTTCACCATTGAGGCATACCTTTCAAGGAGGTGTGAAAAAGGAAAATAGCCCCTTCTTTCATTTCAGTACCTTGGTTTCATGTAAGGCTCATAATAATGCGTCTCCAAATCACCTTGTTTAAACCATTTTTCCCCAACATCTATAATTTCAGTGGCAGCTAATATATATTGGCAGTAGATAAAGTGGAAGGTATACCTGCTAGAGTGACTTGTTTGTCTTGGAGTTTAGAATTGAAGAACCTAGTCAACTCAGGATGATGTTGGACAGCCTGCACTTGCTCACAGAAATCATAACAGCCTAGCCATTTGAAGGATGTCACAGTCATAGGAGATGCTAAGAGTTCCCTGATATCTGTGGGCCCAAACCTATGTATCTGGCCTCCTTTGTGTGGCCTCCTTTGTTCCCTGTCTTCTTCTCTATCTGTTTCCTCTCCCTCACTATGTGGTCTATATTCCTCCTCTGCCATGGTATTTAGTATCAAATCCTAGGGAGGTGTAAGGTAGGGGGAATGTAGTTTTTAGGGAATAGTAAATGGGAAAGGGTAAATATGAAGATGATGGGTAAAGGGATATTTGTAGTGGAGAGGGATATAGGGTAGTAGTATGATAGTTTGGGGATGGGGGGAATTTGCTTCCAAAATAGGGGGTTTGGGAGCCTAGGTAGTTGTATCACCTCGGACTTAGGGTTTTGGGACAAAGGGTTAGAGGGTATCTGGGATATAAAGATTTAGGGAAAGGGAAGAAGGGTGGAGGGAAGTGTGTAAAATGGAATGATAGTGGAAGGTAGTTTTTGCGGGAAATATAGGGTTTAGATGTAACAATTAAGCTAAATCTTCAATAAGACCTTTCAAACACTTAGGAATTGACTTAAGGAGGGGGAAAAGCACATCCCTTAGCTGCTACTTACTTGCATTGAGGTTGAAAGCGTTTTTGAGAAGTTGAGGAGGTGATTGGAGCATTGCTAGACAAATGCGCAGCATCGCCAATGCAGAGTGCGCAAGGCATCAGGCAAAGTCGCAGCGCCTTAGGGAATGCGCAGCGCCTTAAGGAAACGTGCAGCGCCGGGTAAACGTGAAACGCCTGCCCTTTTTCTGTTGATTTCACCCAGAACTGTGAAAAGGCTCTCTTGGGGTTTGCTCAATGAGTGCTAGGAGGCAAATGAAGATGATTTTGAAGCCAAGAAGTCCTTTATAGGTGAGTGAGTTTGATATTTTGCTTTTCAAACCCACTTTCTAATGTTTCACTTGACCCCTTTTTTACCTCTTTTCTAATTTGCATTCTGGCTTTTTCTTTGCAGGTGGATGATGATGAAGCTTTGGCAATCTTCACTTTTGACTTTTGTTTAAATGATATTGGCAATGGAGTTTGAGTAAATAGCTAAAAATAGTGACTTATTACATATGATAAACATAAAATTACATAAATAAATAAAAATTATTACATCTCTCTTTTGAAATAAAAATTACAAACTGGAACGAATTTCTTACTTAAAATCAAAATTGGAATTTTACCAACCATGGCTACATGCTTGTAAACCCTTATTTAACTGAAAAGGGATATTATTTGCTTCACTCTAATACATTGTTGGCCTTATGCAGCGAAATGGTGTTTTATTGGACCTTGGAAAATAAAACCTAGTGACCTAATGGGACCTTTGAATGAGTGGACTTCAAGTGGACTTGACTAACACAAAACATAATGAAATGAGCTTTTATATTCAGTGTATGCTCAACAAGACACATGAAGGTGGGCCAACAAATTTTTATTTTTGAGAGGGGATTGGCTTTTAACTTGGGCTACCATCAGCGAGTAAATTTTTGCATGATTACCTAAGTGGAATGATAAAAATTCAAAATGGGACCCTAATATGAGATAAAAGAGGAGTTTTGATCAATGATGGTAGTATGAAAATACTGACACTAATAGTATTGATCTGGACAGGGCCACCAATGTACTTCTGCATATTATGCATGTTTATCTCTAGATCTTCCTTAGTGTCGATCTACCTAAGTTGGTCCAAGTACTCTTCAACCTCATCCTTGACTTTATTCTTGCATTTGGCTTCGATGAGCGAGCCAATTGAAGGGATCTTGTGTGACTTTACCATGAAACCCACATTGTTGTACAACCATGCATCTGAGGCCGAAATGTTGGCGACGAATGATTCGAGTTATTTGTTACGCTGGATAAGAATCCAAACTTGTGCTTTCTCTAACTCAACTCGTTGCCTTGTTTTATTTACCAATTCAGATGGTGTCCCTTTGTATTGAATTGAAAACTCATGCATGGCAGGGATGGCTATATGAAAAACCCTGAGGCTCTAGAATTATCTTTGCACTTCTACTGCATGTCGTCCAAGCGAAAAAATTGCTTTATGTAGGGTGACAATCTCCTCATAGAGGCTTCTCATGGTCTTTCCCAATGTCGATACTTCACCCAGTATGGTTGCCTTAATTTCTTCAAGATAAACTTGTGTAAGAGCTACTTTCCAAACCTTTTCTTGGAGTTGTTCCACTTGTTGCCTTGTCACGTACAAGTTCTTTTCCATATTCCTATTCTCAACCATCAGATACTCCATATTTTACTTGGAAGCCCCTGCAAAGGCCAAGTTTGTTGCAACAACGGCTTCTGGATTCCTTCTAGTGTCTGCCATAATTGCCCTTGCTTTGATGAATGCAGGAGAAGTTAGCTCGTCTAGGAAATATTCTTTCTTTGTATAATATTCTTTTAAAGCTCATCATAAGTTAGATTATATGTATCCATGATCCAGAATCTTTTGCTTATAGATGTGTTAAAGAATTACATGCACAAATTGTAGCTTAAACATAGAAATTTAATGTGCACATGAGAGAAGAGGAGAAACACATAAAGCACGAAAGAAGACAAGAAACTTGATAACGGAGTTCATCTGACTTGGACTACGTCTCCGGGCCCTACTCGATCAATGGGGAGGCCTTCATTCATTAAGTGGCATGAGAAAGAAGAGTAGAAGCATGAGTTACAAGAAGGAGTTTTATACCTCCATACTGAAAAATGGTCGAAAAATGCAGAACTCTGATGGAGAAATGGACAACACCATTGCGTTCGTGGCATTGAGAAATGCTGAAACCATAAAAAAAATTCAAAATCTGACAAAGTGAAAATCTGGCCCACCTACAAAAGCCTACCTCGAACTACGTGCGCTCTCCTCTTCTGCCTGGGCGCACTAATGAATTGAGTTTTTAAATAAATAAAATATGGACGGAGTTCACAAAGACTCTGTTAGGTGGGTTGCTTGGAGATCCATTTATTATGGAGGAGATCAGGCGATCAAACCCCGCCTCCTCCCTTTTTTACATAACAAAATGTTATTTTTAAAAAATGGTTTGGGTTGGGCCTGCCTTGGGCGACCCACCCACCTTACCTACCTTTGGCTTCTACAGGGTCCATATCTTATTAAATATGAGATTGGTTTCATGTGGTTGTGGTTGGGTCCGTGCCCCAAGGGCGAGCCCACCACCCATCCTGCGCACAATGGTTCTATTGTTTCATAAACCGCAGGTCCCCCAACGGTGTGCTAAGTATGATGGGAGGGGCTGGGGGTAGTGGCCTGCCCCTCCAATATCATGTAGATTTGATAAGGGTTGGGGTGGCAGGGTTGGTGGTCCGCCGCCTTTTTTTTAATAATTTTTTTTGCTATACAAACAATATGGGCATTTTTGAAAATCCAGATTTTAAGTCAAAGGAGTCATTTTAACGAGGCGAAAATTTCACCCGGAATCTGGCCGGAGTTGGACAAATTCCATCTGCCGGAAAAAGTCCAAATTGCGTCTCCATTAATCCTGCCCAGTTAGCAAAAGTCATCCAAACTTTGACTGCCTCTATCTCCTTCATCTAGACTCGGTTTGGAGTGTCATTCGCACCGTTGGAATTAGGGCGACAATCACTTTGATCTGATGTCAAGTTAATCGTCTTTCTGCCACTTTGAATTTTGAGCCTTTTCCATGCCACTAGTGTCTGGAGATCCACCTGAGTCAATCCTCCCCATTGAGGAGCTTTTGGACCGCCAAAAGTTTTATCAGTCAATTGGCAAGTGAGGGAATTGTTCCCCCACTCTTTCTTTTTCCAGCCATTTTTCCTTGCTAGGGTTCATCCCCTCGAAACCAATTTGAAGGTATTCCACATCTCCTCGTTGTGAAGTACTAGTTCTTCTGTCAATGATGATATCTTCATGTAACTCATCGAGGTACTCTGGTGCAAAATTATCAACTCTAGGAACTGTGCCCACCTCTTCGGTGTCCATAATCAATGGTGGCTCATACAACTTTAAGTTTTCCACATTCACTACGGAGTACATTTGCATATATGTCGGCAAATCGAGACGAAAGGCATTCTTTCCAATATTCTCCAAGATGGTGAATGGACCATACTGGATTGGTCACAACTTCTTCCCTTCTCCCTTCATCATGTCCTTGCTGATATGGAACCACACTTTGTCGCCCACTTGAAATTGATGGTCGACTCGATGTTTGTCATGTCAGCCTTGTACCGGCCTTGACTTTTCTCCAACTGCTCCTGTACTGCTTGGTGAATCAATTGGATCCCCTAAATGAACTATTGTGCCTTGTCCCTATCATCACGTCCACTGGAGTCATCTTCCCTTCCAAAGACCATATCAAAAGGATCTTTTGGTAGGTATCCAAAACATGTCTCAAATGGTGAACGATGTATAGATGAGTGCACTGCTCGATTGTAGGAATGTTGCACATATGGAAGATGCTCATCCCACAACTTAGGATGTTTCCCACAATAGCCTCGCAACAAGTGTACCACGGTGCGGTTGACAACCTCTGTCTGTCCATTAATCTGTGGATGAAATGTCGTGCTTCTTTTCAACTTGGTGTCCATCATCTTCCACAAGCTAGTCCAAAACTCTCCAGAAAGCGAGAGTCCTGATCTGACACAATTGATGTGGGCAACCCAAAATGGACCTAAACATGCTGAAAGAAAAGATAAGAAGTCTACTCTATAGTGATCTACTTTTTACAAGGCATTAAAATACACATCTTACTAAAACGATCAATGACGACATACAAATAGTCGTGACTTTTTGTAGACAAAGGCAAACCTCCTACAAAATCCATCGACACACTTTCCCATGGATGACTCGGAATAGGGAGTAGTGTGTAGAGCCCGAGATTTCTATTAGAGGGCTTTGAAACAAAACACATCACACATCCCTTTACATAGCGAGTTACAATGTTCTTCATATGAGGCCAAAAACAAAATCTTTGTACATGACACAAAGTTTTTTCAACACCAAAATGACCAGATACAAGGGAGGTGTGGGCCTCCCGGATTATATGTATCCTTCCTCCTGTGGGTATGCACAATTTTCCATGGTGATACAACAGTTTCCCCTGCAAGTGATAGTTGTCCACCTGTGAACCATGGGTTAGTTTTGCATAAATCTCCTTAAAGTCATCATCGTTAGCATATTGTTCAGCATAACATTGAAAAGATAATGAAGCATTATGCAAAAAAAAAAAAGTAGAAATAGGAGGGCGAGATAGCATACCGGCCACTTTGTTGCTAGTGCCCTTCTTATACTTTATTACCAGATGAAACCACTGAAGAAAACCCATCCACCTGAGATTGCTGCAACTTGGTTTGTGACTAAAGATACTGCAAGGGTTGATGATCCATGGTCTCCTTGCTGATCAGGTAGTGTTTCCACTTTTTCACACTCTAGACCAGGCATATAACTCCTTGTCATAAGTGGGATAGTTTATCACAGCTTGAGAGAACTTCTTTGAATGGTAACATATCAGCCTCTTTCGCTGCATCAGTACAGCTCCCATGGCATATCCGTTGGCGTCTGTCTCGATCTCGAATGGCTATTGGAGATCTGGTAAGGCCAAGAATGGTGCGGTGTTCATCTTCTATTTCAATGTTTTGAAGGACTTATGCTGCTTTCCTCCCCATTGAAAGGCTTTCTTTACACTTGTCAATGTGTGTAAAGGTGCTGCAATAATAGAGAAATTGACAATAAATCTCCTCCAATATTGTACTGCACCCAAAAAGTTGCGAACCTCGGTTACACTAATAGGCTTAGGCCAATTTACAATTGCTTAAACTTTAGAAGGATCAATTTTTAGCTGACCATGACCAACAATATGACCGAGGTAAACCAAAGAGGCTTTCCTAAACACACACTTTGAAAATTTTACATAGATCTTTTCTTTTTTCAATACATCAAGCACTTTCTTCACATGGCATACATGTTCATTCCAACTTTTATTAAAGACAAGAATATCATCTAGATAAACAAGAACAAATTCATCAATGAAAGGCCTAAAGAGATCATTCATGACCCTCGTGAAAGTTGTTGGAGCGTTGCAAAGTCCGAATGGCATCGCCATTCATTCAAACAACCCCTATTTGGTCTTGAAGGCAGTTTTCCACACATCCTGTTCTGCAATTCGGACCTGGTGATAACTACTACGCAAATCCAATTTGGTGAAATAGATAGCATTCTTTAATTGATCTAGTAAGTCATCAATGCGGGTAAGAGGGTAACGATTTTTCACCGTGATTTTGTTTAGTGCTCGGTAATCCATGCACATCCTCCATGTGCCATCTTTTTTCGTCACTAAGACAATCAGTGAGCCACATGGATAAGTGATCGGTCTAATGACCCCTTGGTTCAATAGTTCATGCCCCTGCTTTTTGATCTCCTCCATCTCAATGGTTGACATCCTATACATGCCAATATTTGGTAAAGGAGCGTCATGCTGCAAATGGATCTCATGTTGGATTTCCCTCTTTGGAGGTAATCCCTTTGGTTCCTTAAACATCTCATCATAGTTAGAAATTAATTCACATAATTCCTTTTTATGCACATGATCACAACCCTAGAAAGCATCGAATAATCTTACATCCTTCCCCCTTACAACTATAAGCATGCAACCCTGACTGGAATTCACTAACCTCTTCATTTGTCCTACACTTATAAGGTTGGCATTAATTTTAGTTTGATGAGCCCTTACAATATATTCTACCCCATATTTTATGATTTGGTATTTGTTTTCATGACGGAAGAAGATTGCCTTTCTATCATATAGATATGGACTCCCTAACACCATTCCACAGATATCCAATGGTATCATATCAAGTTTTACCTCATCCACTAACTGAGAAGCGATCACAAATTTAACCTTGCACTGCTTAGTTACATTCAGTTTTGCTTTATCATGTATCCATCCAAGTGGGTAAGGTTTTGGATGTGGTTGGGTTTCTAAGCCTAGCTTCTTTACCAAGGACTCTGAAATTAAGTTTGCTTGGGATCCGGTATCAAATAGAGTTTCCACTTTTGTATGATTTATGATAACTCTAATATGAAATAGCTCAATTCTCTTTCATTCATTAGGAAGAGACTCGTCTACTAAACTAGTGCCTTCATGTGATTCAAAATTAACATGAGGTGTAAGAGTACCTTTTGTTCTTGCTGCTGTGACCAATGCTTCATCTTCGGAATCAGATCCAAGATCTTGTTGCACAGTTGCCACTGTCTTCTACTTTCCTTTTCATCCATCCTTTTTTGGTCTCTTTTCCAGGTACAATTTCCAACAATGATTGTCGTCATGACCTTCCTTTTTGCAATGAGTGAAATAAGGCCTTTCTCCTTCATCTTTCTTGGTTGATGTAGTCCTCTTCTCCTTTCCTTTTCCTTTCACTTTGGGTTTTCCATTTCAAGGTTTGAAAGGTGGTTTCTTGAAATGATCATCTCTTTCATTTTTGCCCATGTTCTCAAGATGAATGGTCTTTACACTAGCCGAGTTAGTATTTGTTGGTTCAAATAATAATAATGAATTTCTAAGGTAACTATGTAATGATCCAACATACATAGTTACTACTTCCGGTGAGTTAAGTGCAATGCCCAATTTAAGTGTTTGTTTTCTAAACTCCTCTGTAAAGCTTTGAACATCCTGACCTCTGCCTTGCCTTAAGTATTTCCAATCCATTAAGGATTTTTGCTTATAACCCAAGGGATAAAATTGTTCCTTTAATGTAGAAATGAAACTAGGCCATGAGGAAAGAATATTACCCACACTCTTACTGCTTCGCAATTTGCTCTCCCAACAGACGAGAGCGGTGCTACTCAGCCGAAGAGAGGCCACCTGAATCTTTGCCGCGTCCTCTTCGATCTGTTGAAACCTGCAGTAGATTTCAATCTACCTAATCCAGTTATTAAGCTTTTCTGCATTACTTTCACTGTTAAACATGGGAAGATCAAATTTGACATCTAATTTAAAGAAGGTTTCTTAGATGCATCCCTTGAATTTCTATGATGATGTTGATGAGAGGAAGAAGAAATTTCACTCATGGAAGGAGAAAGAGGGGGTTCTTCTTCACCATTTCCATGCACTGAACCTTGTTCTTCTGCCTTTTTCCCTTCTTATTTCTCCAGCCTTGAAAGTAATTGACCGACATTTTCTACCATTATATAGAAGGTTTTGTGGAAATTGAGCTCCTCTTCATAACGAGCCTCTTCATCTGCCATGTTTCTCCTTCGGTGTGCACGCCTCGCTTTGGGATCGAAAGACTTTAGTTTCCCTTCGCCTCTTCGGAGCCCGTTTCTTGTTAGCATACAAACATGCAATTCACATCTACAAAGACCTGCTCTCATACCACTTGATCCAGAATATTTTGCTTATAGATATGTTAAAGAATTACATGCATAAATTATAGCCTAAACATAGAAATTTAATGTGCACATGAGATAAGAGGAGAAACACATAAAGCATGAAAGAAGACAAGCAACTTGATAATAGAGTTCATTCGACTTGGACTACGTCTCCAGGCCCTGCTCGATCAATGGGAAGGCCTTCATTCATTAAGTGGCATGAGAAAGAAGAGTATAAGCATCAGTTACAAAAAGGAGTTTTATACCTCCATACTGAAAAATGTCCGAAAAATGCAGAACTCTGATGGAGAAAGGAACAACGTCATTTCGTTTGTGGCGTCAAGAAATGTTGAAACCATATAGAATTTGTCAAAATCTGACAAAGTTAAAATCTGGCCCACTTGCAAAATCCTACCTCGAACTACGTGTGCCTCCTCCTCTGCCTAGGCGTATTGATTAACTGAGTTTTTAAATAAAAAAATGGACGGAGTTCACAAAGACTCCATTAAGCGGGTTGGTTGGAGATCCATTTATTATGGAGGAGTTCATGCGGTCAAACCCCGCCTCCTCCTTTTTTTACATAACAAAATGTTATTTTAAAAAAATGGTTTGAGTTGGGCCTGCCTTGGGCGACCCGCCCACCTTACTACCTCCGCTCTGACGGGATCCATATCTTATTAAAGGCAATATTGGCTTCATTTGGTTGTGGTTTGGTCCGTGCCCCAAGGGTCGGCCCACCACCCGTCTTGCACACACTGATAAAATGACTCCTTCGGCCTAAAATCCTGATTTTGAAAAATGCCCATATTGTTTGTATAACAAAAAAAATTATTATAAAAGGGTGGCAGGTCACCAACTCGACCACCCAAACCCTTACCAAATCTACATAATATTGGAGGGTCGGGCCACTACCCCCGACCCCTCCCACCATACTTAGCACACCATTAGGGGACCCACGGTTTATGAAACGGCAGAACCATTGTGCGCAGGACGGGTGGTGGGCCGGCCCTTGGGGCACGGACCCAACCACAACCACATGAAACCAATCCCGCCTTTAATAAGATATGGACCCCGTCGGAGCCGAAGGTAGGTAAGGTGGGCGAGTCGTTCAAGGCAGGCCTAGGCTGAACCATTTTTTTAAAATAACATTTTGTTATGTAAAAAAAGGATGAGGCGAGGTTTGATCGCCCTACGTCCTCCATAATAAATGGATCTCCAAGCAACCCATCTAACGCGGTCTTTGTGAACTCTGTCCATTTTTATTTTATTTAAAAACTCAGTTCATCAGTGCGCCCAAGCAGAGGAGGAGAGTGCATGTAGTTCGAGGCAGGATTTTGCATGAGGGCCAAATTTTCACTTTGTCAGATTTTGACAAATTTTATATGGTTTCAGCATTTCTCGACACCATGAATGTAATGGTGTTGTCCATTTCTCCATCATAGTTCTAAATTTTCGGCTATTTTTCAGTATGGAGGTATAAAACTCCTTTTTGTAATTGATGCTTGTACTCTTCTTTCTCATGCAACTTAATGAATGAAGGCCTCCCCATTGATTGAGCAGGGCCCGAAGACATAGTCCAAGTCGGACGAACTCCGTTATCAAGTTTCTTGTCTTCTTTCATGCTTTATGTGTTTCTCCTCTTCTCTCATGTGCACATTAAATTTCTATGTTTAAGCTACAATTTATGCATGTAATTATTTAACACATCAATAAGCAAAAGATTCTGGATCAATCCATGACTAGACCATCATCAAAAGGAAAAATTTCCTCTTCTTCGCTTGGACCTTGCTCTATTGTCGAAGGAATGGTAGATTGAATGGTGACCTACTGAGTGCTTGGTATAAGATCAAGGTGTTGGTTTAGCGACTCCATCTCCACCTCAATGTCTTGAACCAAAATTAGATCTTCAATTCTTGAGCAAGCTCCTTCTTCTTCAATTGTTTTCTCTCTTCTTCTAGTAGAAGGCTATGTTCCTCATCTTTTGCTTGCTTTTGTGTTGCTTCTTCTTCTTCTCTTCTCCTCCTTTGTTCTTGTTCTTCTTGTTCATATCATTCTTCTTCTAATCTTTTCTTCCCTTGTTCTTCCTTCTACTTTAGTTCTTATTCCTTCTTCCTCTATTTCCTCTTCTTTTTTGTTGATATGGTCGCTTTTAGAATGATTGGGCCTGCTTTCCATTTGCGGCTATGTTCTTCCAATGGACTATGCACAACCTTCATGTTGCCCTTTTCATGCACTGTGTTGCACCTTTCTGATGGTCCTGCATCTGGAGTGACTTTTTCTGAGGAGTAACCTGTGATGCTCCTGCAAATCTGACATGTTGGCGGGGCTTTGCTGCATTGTAACAATTATTCATCCTTTCCTTCTCATGTCTGACAAAAGTCTCGCTTGGCCATTGGAAATAAATCTTTGCATAATGTTGTTTACAAACATTCATGGGATCGTACAAATTGAATTCAAAATGAACAAATGCACATATCTCTATCTCCTTGCCTTTGGTGTCAATAACCTTCAAATTGTTGATCTCGTACAATCCAACTTGAAAAGGAAGACTGGACCAAGGTGCTTTCTTCTTCCTTTGCAACACTGTTGATAACCCTGTGGAAAGATTATAAGAAACTTCTTGCATGACCAAATTTTTGATGGCATTCCTCCGTATCAGATGTGGAGGCTTCTTACCACCAAACACTCTTAGATAAGTTCCATCCAATGAGGCAAACTAATCTGCTAGTTCTAACACTACTTCAATCATCCCACATGGCATGCAAGGTGGCTCTTCCTCAAATATCATATTATACAATGGAATGTGGAAGTGATTAGTCATCTTTTCAATTACTCCTTTGTAGTTTACTCTAAAAGCAACTTGTAGTAAATGTGCATGATAATTTATTTTGGTGACCAATTCCAACTCATGCCAAGAAATGAATTATGAGCACATATTGCATCCAACAAGTAAGAAAACATGTATAATAGGGCTTTCTTACCTTTAGGAGGGTTCTTAACATTAGCCAAATGAGTTATCAACTAAGTCAACATATATGACCAGTTGAAAGGTTTTCCTTCATTCATAACCTGATTTAGCAAGAATTCCCAGCATTTTAGAAAGGTCTCAGTACTGCTTTGACCGTAGATCCGACAACATAGGACTATCAAGTACTAATAAGCCTTCCTAATATGTTTGGTCTTGTAAGTGTTGTTGGGTGTATGATAGAATTTGGAAGGCTCTTTTACCCAACCTTTGATGACATCCTTTGTGCTCAAGTAGTTGGTGATTGCATAAAAGTGGGAATCCATGTATGATTCTGGCAACAACAAAAGATACATAAGATAATAATTGTGTGCCATAAAACAGGAAAGCCTTTGTCCACTAGCACTGTGGAGAGTCATAGTATTTGTGTTTGTATGTGACAAAATATAGTTGTCAATATCTGTGCATAGCAAAGTTGGATACATGCATGCAATGTTGTGTAATCCTGACCTTTGGACATTGATGTAAACTTGTCGGTCTTCAAGACCTGCTTTGAAACTGCTTCCTGAGAACATCTCATTCACCTTTTGCCATGTAATGTTGGAATCTTTGTATATAAATAGTTGAGTGTCTAAGAAAACTAGCAAGTTCGCTGGAGTAAACTCAACTGCCTCCTCGGTGTTGCTTTCTAAAGTGTTCTTTGAGACAGATCTCTTGGGAGCCATAGTAATAGAAACTGATAAAGAGAATTGCTAAAAAATTGCAGTGCCTATAGGAGAAAATGCACTCATGGCAAAAATTAGCTTAATAAAAAAATAACTCAAAAAGAAAGATCAAGGTAGCAACCACAAGTCTTAGAGGAGGAACTGAGCAATTATTGGGCTAAAGGGAGAGGTTCAGCATAGGAACTACGCATTGCATAGTCTCAGGAGGCAAAGGGCAGGCTTGAAGCTTGAGACTGTGCAATGCACAATCTCAGCCTGGGAATACCTATGGAGAGACTGTGCATTGTGTAGTCTCAGTGGCCAAGGGTGATACTTAAGCCCTGGAACTATGTAATGCACAGTTCAACAAATCAAGGGCTTCTCATTGCGCAGTCTCAAAGGCCAAGCATGAGGCTTGAACCTTGGAGTTGTGAAATGCGCAGTTGAAGAGGGAAATTGTTAGCCAAGCTAAAGGAAAATTTGCTCAGAAGGAAAACAGGTTAAGTGACCGACCTCAGTGATAGTGCAAGCAAGGGTGTATATCTGACTAAGGTAAGATATATCAGTGAGAATCAAGTGCAAAAGATCAACATGTAAAAGGGAAAACAAACATGCACAAGAAGGCACCATAGTAGTGACCATTGATGGGCAAAAACAAGAAGTTGATGCGACACTTGTAAAAGGCAATTTACAGACTGAACCAATACTTGTACAAACTAATATAAGTTAAAACGCTAGATACTATGAAAAGAAATAGGTAAAATAACACTCATAGAAGCAAAAATACAAAAAGCGACATAAAAAGTGACACATGCAAAACTTGCTCGAAAAAGCATTTCAAACTCAACCAAAAGTTCCTTGATCTCCTTGGGAAATATACAGCTCCAAGATTGAGTGTGAAAATGGGTTATAGGGGAGTCTATTAAATAGATCCAGGTGGGTTAGGGTTTTTGGTGCACATGCCTAAAATCAAGGAAAAAGTGTAACTTGTCTTAAGCTTATAATTAGTAACGCAGTGGACATAACTAGACATTAATTAGGAAACTCCTATTTTTTAGGGATGCCAACTCTGCTTTTCATGAAATTGTTTTTTCACACTTGCAAAGGAGATTGTGCAATTCTTGGGCTTAATGGCTTAGGCAATTTCTTGCCTCAGTGAATTGCTCAGTTTCTGAGGGGAAGGATAATTTTGTGCAGTTTCTGAGCTCAAGCCTACACTGCCCTCTAGGATTGCACATTTTCTGAGTTCAAGGTTGGCCTGCTTCTTAAGATTGCAAATTTTATGAGCTCAAGGTTGGCCTGCTTCTTAGGATTGCGCAATTTAGATCCTCAAGGTTGGCTTGCCTTCCAAGATTACACAGTTTCTAAAGGGGAGACCAACAATGCTACAAGATCAAGGCAAGAGATGTCTTATGCTTGAAAAGGTCCAGATTGAGATTAAAACAAGATATCACAAGCTTTGCATGAAAGGATAAGTCTTTAACATAGCATGAATAATTTATGACATTGATTGATGAGCTCTTGTAGACAGAAAGGAGGTTCCAAAATCAAAGCATGGGCAAAATTTTGGAGGGGGATTGTAGCAGCTACAACAAAATGACACCTGGTGTCAATCAAAGTATTTTATCAATCTAAAATATCCGTGTTACATGATCAATACCATCAAATTTCGTCATATCAATCTTCATATGTAGTAGTTCCTTGGTGCTAACTTGAAGCCCTGATGACATGGATCTTGGACTAAAAGTTCATGATAAGGTTTTCTGATTCAAGCTTTTTTCTCTCCAATTGTGATAACATACTCCCCATATGATATTTATTCTCAACAACATACTTCTCCTTATGTTCATGATTTCTTTGGATCTCCACATCCCTTTTAGGAAGCCTCTCCAAGAGAATCTCTTCCATGGCAATAAGGGATTTTTGTATTTCTTCCTTATTTCCATTCATCTTCTTTTGCATGTACATTTTAAATTTTCTTGAGAACTGTTGTGCCCTACAACAACCCCCCATTTCATATCATTATTATTCCAAAACCATAATATGAAATGGGTCCCTTTTTAATTTTTGTTTTTAATTGGTATCAATTTAAGTTCTATTCTAAAAGGCCCAAAGAAATAAAAGAAAATATCACCAAAAGGCCTCTCCAATAAACCAATCAAAAAACCTTAACGTAAAACGATTTATCTTTTGTCATTACGATAAAGTGATCGCAAGATCGCATATCGCAATGACAAAGGGAACACAACTTGAGGACATTTTGATTTGCTCCGATGCGAAATCGCTATCGGGTTTCGGTGAACCATAAAGTAACACAATTAAGGACCCCTTGCTCCGATGCGATGCGATATCGGCAATCGGCAATCGGCGATAATGGCTAAACGCAAATAAGCTCCCTCTTGCCCCGATGCGATGCGATATCGATATCGGCGATCGGCAATTCACCATGCACACATTCTTAACCGCCCCACTCGCTACTCCCGACGCGATGCGATATCGCTATCAGCGGTCGGGGATTCCAAATGGAACCAAAACAATGACTTATGATTTTCCCGACGCCCGATTGCGAAAAGGGCATAAGCACAGTTTTCAAAGTAAAACCATAAAGGCAGTTTAATACGATTTATTCGTAATTAAAGCACTATCTTTCGAAAAGACGCTCATTCGCGTTCAACCGCCAAATCACCCAAGGCATGCTTCAAATTAATCATTTGGCCATTAACCGAAGCGACTATTATTAATGAGATTGACATGCCTTAACGGCCATTTAATGAAAACAGCAAGCTTGCGATCTATTCACAAAGTTGATCTGAAGCCGTCTTAAGTCAATCGATCACCATGAAATTATCAAGATATATATATCTCAGTCTATTCGATTCACGTTATTGTTTCCTGTATTACACCTATCTTTCTCTTTGTGCATAATTCTTCCGGAGAGATAGATTTCAGTGGAATGGGAAAGAAGTCCAAAAAGACTACAATGCCTTCCGCTTCACCAACCGCAGGGCAATCTATTGTTGATCCAGGCAGTAAAAAGAAAGGGCTTATATCGGATACTACGTGCCTGGGACTTACCAGAACCACTTGGCAAGGAACATATAACTTCATTGAAGCCGAAGAGCCGAGGGTGACGGGAATACAAGTCTCATGCGACAGCACTAGCAAATATGAGGCTAATCTAAAGACTTGGCCAATTCCTTTCTTCACAGAATAGCGCCCGAGAGAAAATTCTCCCATATACGAATGTGGTAAGATGGGCGATTCAAGAGATCCCAATTACCGATAGAATGTTCAGCACTGTAGATTGGAGGATTTTCGGTTCTTTTCGAGCCAAAGATCTAAGGAAAATGTATCATTTGCCGGCGGAGGAGAAGAAGTATAACACGGCATTCCTGGAGAAGTTCCGAGCAGAAAATGAGACCGATTCCGAACCAATTCGAGGCTGGAGACAAAATCCAGCAAAGCACAAGCACGAATCCTCGGGTAAGTACTCAGTCGATTCTCTATGTTCTCCTTACTGCTATGCTGGGATTATGATGTGTAGACTATGGGGATTACATGACTCCGCCAATTTTACCATAGAAATGGTCCCCTTAATGGAGGCGGCATGTAGTGGCGAGATAATGGATTGGGCGAATATATTATCCGATAATTTAGCCACGGCCATTCTTAATTTCAGATTTAATTCTCGCGTCACAGAGAGGTTCATTCCGCCATTTTACTACAGTGCCTATGTATTAGACGTTTTATGTTTTAATTCTGAATTCCCTGTGCTCGGATGGAGGTGGACGTCGCAAGACACCGCACCCATCCACATATATCATCAAAATTTGTGGAAGACCAACTACAAACACCACTTGTATCAAATCTGCAACGGTTTCATGTTGCCGGTTCATTACTCCATTTTTTATAAGCCTGCCCCGAAGAATTCTGAACAAGCAGGGGTGGATTTAACTGTCGTAGCAAGTTGGTTTGGAGAAGAGAAGTTCACCTATATTAGAGTTTTTGGCAGTCAAGCCAAGCCCCATGTGCTTCCTCTATACATCCCTGATAAGTTACTTGCCAGGGAAGTAGCCTATCAGATCAATGTCGATGGGGTTACTCAGACCCTGAAAAAAGCAAAGAAGCATGTCTGGCCTTCCTTTCCCTTGCGAACTGGTATTTACACTCTGCATGATATCAAACATGCAGAGAAGGAAGCTGGGAAAATAAATTCGCTGACTCTAGCCACTCTGCCAAGCAGGCAATATGATCCAAGGAAAATCACTTACAATGCGCTCGACCAGGCCAAATTGGCCAAGTTCGAGCACAAAGAAGACAGATTTGAGGATTTATTTGCATCGGACGAGTCGCTATATCAAGTTAAATCGCTTGCCATAAATGAATACAACGATGAGGGGCTAACCGAATTTAACAGAATTAGAGAACAGAGGTTGCAAACTCTGCCTCTAGACCTGTTAGCGACTACTCCAACGACGACAAAATCAAGCGAGCCTGAGCAGCAAAGTAATAAGCAACCTCCTACTACATCAAAGTAGTAGGAGGAAGTGCATAACTAGAGGCAGGAAGAAACCCAGGCAAATGTGTAGCGACAGGATGAAACCCAGGCGAAAACTCAAGAAGAGGGCAGCTCGAAAGTTAATGATGATACACAAATTGATCCGAATTTGCTCCAGCAATGGTAGCAATTCAACTCAATCATCGGCAACCTAGAATGCTCTAAATATGATGAGGTTTCTAAAGAGGGCGACACATAGGAAGCGACATCAAAACAGGTTTCGGGCGAAACCAACGACCCACCCAAATCAAAGGAAACAGAAATAATTCCTAAGGATCCATCGGGCGAAATCATTTTGCAAATAAAAGAGATTCCTCCCTTGGATGTATTCTACAGCCCAAAGCATAAAGCTGTTGTAAAGCGACAGAGGAAGAGAAGAAGGGCTGATCAACCTTCTTTATTCCCTGAATTAACAGTAACGGGCAATGTTATGTGGAAGGAAGAATTTGATCCCTCCAATGAATTAACAAAGTTATCGCAATACGCTGGAGCATATTCGGCGGCAACCATAGATAAAGCATCGGACGTGAGCAGTCTATTAAAAGCGAAAGATCAAGACATCTTTTTGCTACAGGCTCAATTATCGGAAGCGTAGCAGAAGGCAGAGCGGGAATTGCAAGTACAACAGTAAAATAATTATCAGCTGACTAAGCAATTGCAAGAGGAGAAACAGAGGATTGACGAGAGCGCAATCCAAAGGCAAAAGGAGCTATCGGCAGCATTGGTGCAATTAAAAATAACAACTGAGGGAATGATAAAATCCAAAGATGAGCAAATCGCTCAATTATCAACTCAAATTGAGCAAATGAAAAAGCTCCCTCAGGTAGATGAGTTTAAAGAAGAGGCGCTTCAATTAAATAAAGCATTGTTAAATCAAGTTAAGCTCCTATGTCAGCAAATTACCCAGGCAAAGCCATTGTGCGACTTAGTAGCATCCATAAGCGAAAAGGTAGAAAAGGCAAGGACAGATTTGGATCAGGCCGAAGAAACGCTAACAAATTTTCTGGAATGGCAAGATTCCTATCAGAGCCAGGCAACTAACCTACCAAGAATTCTGGAATCACACAAGGAAATATTATTCACAGAATGGCAATCACAGTTAATGAAGGAAGAAAGAGCGATTTTTAGATGCAAGGAAACCACTGGTAATTTGGTTGAATTAGTAAACAATACTCTTTATTTGTCTAACATGATTTCCCAATGTACTCCAGGCCAATTAACAGCAATAAAGATGTTGGAGCATTCATGCTACCCAGAGCTGAAAAAAAAAATGGAAGGTTAATCGCGGGGATCAACAGTTTAACATGGGATGCCTATTGGTTCTTCTTAGTGAAGCCGCACAGCCAAAGAGTCGCCTTAAAATGCCTCACAGATGCTATCGGGTATATCATACTCGATATTCAGGATGCCACCTTTGTTGCCCAACTCAGCTTGCGCCTCAACAGACCACCCGAAGTGGAGCCAATGCTTGCGATAAGCCAGCTCAGGTTTAAAGGCAAGCAGCCCGAGTCATGATTCACATCGTCGACCGCCAGATCACCCCCAAGGAGATAGATAGCATTTATTGATGCCAATTTAGTAGGATTTTGTTTCATAGATTTTTTTTGCTTAGTAGTATTTATAGACCCTTTCATGCATTTAGAATGGGTCGCAAAGTTTTGTATATGACTTAAACCCTGAAGTTGCACTATTGTACTTCAGGGATATTCTTTTATGAAACTAGACCAGTTATTCTGATTTTAATGAGGAAGGTTTTTATACAAATGTGCACTATTGTCTTTGTTTAAAAGAATTTCTGCGTTGAAGGAAGGATTTTGAATAGCGATTGATATTTGGGATTGATTATCAGCTCACATGGTACTATTATCTGCGTCTGTACTCATTCCTGTTATATGAATTGTTATTTAATCGCTCATGCTATTATCGCTTATATATATATGTGTTTTCACAGCATCCTTTATGCATCCCACTATTGGTTGTTTATAACATGCTTCTCTTTCAATCGTATATATATATCGATGATATAAATAGTGAATGCAGTAATTTGCGTTAATCACTTCGTTTTGACTATTCATATGAAGTAATCTTTAAATGATTGAATATCTCTGTTTATTTTACAGAGTCATCTATATTCCTGTTAGATAGATAAGGATTATTAAATGCTGCATTCCAAATGAATAAGTTGTTCTCGGGATTAGTATTAGTTTTCCTATTTTTGTTAATAGAATAAGCTAGTCGCCTATCATTAAAGCAAACTATTAATCACTCATCCATCCCTTTTATTCATTATTGGGAAACTGGTCCCGTTATATCCAGTCGAAGCCACCATCCCAAACGGAAAAGGAATTGTACTAAGGTCCCGACCGGGTGGTTATCCCCCAATGTTGTTGCAGCGATTTTCGAGGCATCAACATTTCTGGCGCTAGAAGGAGGGCCATCCGCTATGAATGGCGAGTAAGCCACACCTACAAACCATTCAAAGAGTAATTCACCCTCCACCTCTCCTCAGACATCTCGTTTGCATTCTGAATCACCAGTATCCAGACGAGAAGAAGAAGAATCAACCACTACTGCTCAATTACATCATACTTCAGAACACTTAAGTCTGGATTCCCCTGAAGTTCAATCCATCATCCAGAAACTTCAAGGCTTCTCAATTTCGCCTCCTAGATCTGAAGTATCACAAGGCAGTCAGACTTCGCAATTTCGCTTACCCCCTCACTTTACCAGACTCCAAAGCGAAAAGCTAGGTATTGAACCACCTGAGTTCCCTTTACCCGAAAGAAAAAGGATTAACAAGACCGCTGAAGGATCTGGTAGCGAAACCTTTTCTCCATCATCTTCCATTTCATCATCACTTGTGCGAAGTCAAACACCTACTTCACCACTACATATCGTTGTTCACCAAGGGACTTCATCTCAAACATCACAATCTTTTCAGTCTGTACTTCCACCTCCCCCTCAAGCACTTGGAACACCACAGGCAATCGCTGGTACTCCTAAAATGGCTCAAAGACCATGGAGAAGTCCTGGTGCAGTCACCATGCCTGCGCCTTTACATCTATTACACGATTATCCCGAAAAATGGCTTCCAAAATTTAATCCAGATGTTGGAACGTCAGCAGAAGAACACATAAATAATTTTACGTTGTCAGTCAATTTGAAGGGAGTGACTGAAGAAGATGTGGTAATTAGATTGTTTCCCTATACACTACAAGGATCTGCAGGGTCTTGGTATTTTTCCTTGCCCTCTGGATCCATCACAAGTTGGAATATCTTCCAGGAACAATTTCTCACCAAATACGGCGAT
>APFE030694755.1:0-45149 GCA_000404065.3 Pinus taeda | reverse complement strand
CCTATAAGGGCAAGCCCAATCAAATAAAGATCGATCGGGAGAAACATATGACCCACATTGTTACAGAATTTGAACAAGAAAATCAACCAGTCGCGTTCAACAACAATATCCTAGGAAATTATTCTTCCAAGTCATTTTTCGGCAATTATATTGCCCATCCATCTCCTTTCTCAGTTAACAATTTCGCATCGCAAATTGAAAATTTTTCACAGACCGACAGGTCTAAATGTGTTAATGTTACTGAGAATTTTGTAACAAAGATTGTACATAATTCTTTATTTTGGTCTTTATATTTTGATGGATCCAAGTCTAGTGAAGGATCAGGAGCAGGATGCATTTTGGTTAGCCCACAAGGAGAAAAAACAATGTTGTCCTGTAGATTAGAATTTGAGTGCACCAATAACACAGCTAAGTACGAAGCATTAGTCCAAGGACTGTACAAAGCGATCGGCCTCAAAATCCAATACTTAAAGGTCTTTGGCGACTCTGAGATTATTGTTAAACAGGTAAGGAATACAATTCATTGTCTTTTGAACCATCTCAAGCATTATCAATCGTTGGTACAAGAGCTCACTTCCCATTTTTTAGCATTCAATATTTCTTCCATTCCCAGGTCGCAAAATTTGGCAGCCGACTTGCTAGCCAATGTCGCTTCCAAGCTACTCCCTTCCGAAGACTATAGTCCAGATAGGTTTTCAGTAGAATTAATTTTTAGGCCATCCATTCCTGACAATGTAACCAATTGGAGAGTGTTTAACCACGATGATGACATTTTACAATTTCTTACCTCCGAAAAATCCTATGATAATCAAATCATCGAGGAAGACGAGCACGATATTCAAATGCGAGATAAACCTGAGGAAAAATCAATCCCAAAGCGCGTGGTGAAGCTTGAGGACCTTTACGATATTAAAGACAGGTTCAAACCTGTGTCTAATACAAAGCTCCAGAGCTCTACCTTAAGGTTTGAATTAATAAACCTTGGCACTGAACAAAATCCTCAAAACAGTAATTTAGGATTAGGACTTTCCATAGAGGAAAAGGAAGCATTCATTAGTCTGTTACGAAAGAATAAACATGTTTTCGCTTGGAAATATGACGATCTAAAAATGTATGATACATCTATTATTCAGCACACTATCCCAATGCTTCCCGAACAGAAACCGGTTCAACAAAAGTTGAGAAAAATACATCCAAACTTAGAGGGCCAAATAAAATCGGAACTCAATAAACTCTTAAAATCTAAGATTATTTTTCCCGTACGACACTCAAACTGGGTCTCCAATATGGTACCAGTCAGAAAGAAAAATGGCAACATAAGGATTTGTATTGATTTCAGAAATTTAAATAAGGCAAGTTTAAAAGACAACTTCCCATTACCCAGTATGGAGCAAATACTCCAATCAGTGGTAGGCTCAGAGTTAATGTCCTTCTTGGATGGGTTTTCAGGATATAACCAAATTTTGGTCCATCTCGATGACCGACTCAAAACCACATTCAGAACAAAGTGGGGAACATATGCATATTAGAAAATGCCTTTCGGACTTATTAATGCAGGAGCCACTTTTCAAAGAGCAATGGATATCGCTTTCAAAGGGTTAATTAATAGAACAGTAATCGTCTATTTAGATGACATTACTGTATTTTCTAAAGAGAGATCCAACCACTTGCATGATTTAAACCAAATCTTTCAGCGCTGTAAGAAATATGGTATTTCTCTAAACCCTAAGAAATCCTTTTTCACTCTTGATCAAGGTAAGCTCCTAGGCTTTATTGTTTCTAAAGACGGCATCTATATCGATCCAGACAGGATTAAAGAAATCTCTGAAATCCCTTTTCCTCACAATAAGAAATCCATGCAGTCATTTTTAGGCCAAATCAATTTTGTCAAAAGATTCGTTCCAGACTTTTCTCAGATTATTTTACCACTTCAAACTATGATTAAGAAAAATTCAGTCTTTAAATGGGGATTGCCAGAAAAGGAAGCGTTTGAATTAATCAAACAATCAATAATCAATGCTCCCGCTCTAAACACTCCAAAATTTTCTAATCATTTTACATTGTATACCATCGCATCTGATTGCTCTTATGCTGCAGTACTTACACAAATCAACAATCACAATTTGGAAGCACCTATTTCATTCTATAGTTCAAATCTTCAAGGTGCATAACTAAACTACTCCGAAGTAGAAAAACAAGCCTTTGTTGTATATAAAGCGGTTAAACATTACAGACCCTTCCTTTCGAAAGCCCATACAAAGGTTATAGTTCCTTTCTCCTCAGTTAGGCAACTATTAATCCAAAGAGAATTGGGAGAAAAAAGGGCAAATTGGGTAACAACACTTCAAGAATATGACCTAGAGATCAAGTCAGCAAAGATTGTTAGAGGCCAAGGTTTTTGTAGGTTATTGGCAGGAGCATCCAACATTTCGGAATCAAGCGATACAGATCAATTTGAAACAATCAACCAGATAAGTATCATTGACTCTGAATCACAGTATGTTGATTTAATATTTTATTTGAAAAATGGATATGCACCTCCCAACCTGTCCTACAAAAACAAAAGGGCCATAAGATTGAGAGCAAAAAAATTTACCATTATTGATGATGTGCTTTTTAGGCAAAATTATGATTCAGTTTTATTAATATGCCTTGAAAACCCTGAAGCACAAAAGGTTTTGCAGGAATTACATGATGGAACAGCAGGAGGACACTTTGGAGCTGATACGACAGCTCACAAAGTCATCCATGCTGGATATTATTGGCCCACTCTGTTTAGAGATGCTCATGAATATGTAAGGAAATGCCGAAATTGTCAAACTTCAAGTGGAAGACAAAGGAAATCAGCCTTCCCTTTGCAACCGTTCAACCTTGAACAACCAATTGAGCAATGGGGATTGGACATTATCGGAGAAATTACCCCAAATTCTTCCAAACAGCATAAGTATATCCTTACTGCTATTGATTACTTTACCAAGTGGGTTGAAGTGATTCCTTTAAAGACAACAAATTCTGAAGCCATTATTGAATTTATAGACCAATTCATCATTACCAGGTTTGGTGTCCCGAATGCTCTTGTTTTTGATAATGTATCTTACTTTTCAGGCAATGCTATGTTCGATTTCGCAATCAAAAGAGGATTCAAACTCAAATATTCTGCTAACTATTATCCTCAGGGCAATGGTTTGGCCGAATCTACAAACAAAAATCTTATTAAAATTATCAAGCGAACTATCGAACAGAATCATAAGAACTAGCACAAATCTTTAATATTTGCATTATGGGCTGACAGGATAACGCAAAAAACTTCTATAGCTTCTTCCCCATTTAAACTTGTTTATGGAAAGGAAGCTGTACTACCAACAAATCTCATCCTTCCTTCTCTAGCCCTAGTTCAATTTATTGAAGAAAGTCCTTCTTCTTCTTTACAGCTTAGACATGACCAAATTCTAAAATTAGAAGAAGAAAGAGAAAAAGCCAAAATCATTCATGTGAAACATCAGCAGATCATCAAGTCATCATTTGATTCAATTTCATCTGGTTCCAAACAATTTCAAGTCGGTGATTTAGTCCTGAAATGGGACAAAGCCCATGAAGATAAGGGAAAACACACCAAGTTTCAGAAAATGTGGCTTGGACCATTTCAGATCTGTGAAAAGATAGGCCATTCGACCTTCATACTACAAGATTTATGAGGGTTGAGAGATTCTCTCTCTGTCAATGGTCTTATCTTAAAGAAATTCTTCAATTGAGGAGGTAACCCCTTCTCCTTTTAATAGCATTTTTGTAGTTTGTAGCAGCATTAGAAGATAAAACTGTGAGGTATCTTCTATTTGACCTTTGTTGTATTCAAAAAGTTTCTCCAAAACAAGTAGTGAGATATTTAATTTTAAATAAATAGAAGTCTTAAACAAAAGAAATGATTTCTAGAAAATTATATATAATTGCATTCTGAAACTACACTACAATCCTAGTGAACCCCTCTCGAAGTTTATAAATATTGTAAATCTTTTTAGATTTTTCAAATTGGTTACAAGAAGATTATCAATATCAAAATAGGAGCTAATCCAAATTCAGCATCTCCAACTCTTACCTTGTCATCCATCTTCTCTTAAGGAGGAAATTGTCTATCCCACTTACTCAAGTTTGTGATTACTCGGAGTGTAATTCCAAGAATACTGGATACAAAAGATAAGAGGTCTTATTACAAGCATGCTTACCATGTTCATAAGGAAATAGTTTAGCCGACATTACCAATACTGCATACCAAAACAGGGTAATGGCTTCAATTGTAAGACAAGGGGTCTCATCACGAGCCAGCTTGTTCGGTTAGATTACTACCAGTGAATGGCATTGTCACTTAACTGGCCACCACACCAGGGCAATGGATTTTTATCTTATAAAATAACAGAAAAAAGAAAAGAAATACAAAATGTGAAAAACATATTTTGAATTCATTCTGTTAATCATGCTCTAAGGTGAATGGGACAATAGACAATGATATGGTTAAAAGGTATCCCTGCTGAAACTATGGACGTTTGCTAGCAGCAGAGGCTCTACCTATGACAAAGGAGTTAATTTTAATAACTGATTTGGAAGAGTTTTCTGTTTTATCAATATCAACCAAAAAACGCCAATTTAAAATCTAGAATGTATCTATTTTTAACAAAAGAGGAAATTACCAAAGAAAGTTTTGTTTTGTCTGAAATGCAACTATACCTAGGTATATTAGAATTTTCCCTTTTGATAAAAATTTCTATCTTGAAAAAGTTTAAGTATTTCTATACTTTTCAGAGATAACTGTTTCTTCCAGCGAATCGCCAATTGTTGTGCCCTACAACAACCCCCCATTTCATATCATTATTATTCCAAAACCATAATATGAAATGGGTCCCTTTTTAATTTTTGTTTTTAATTGGCATCAATTTAAGTTCTATTCTAAAAGGCCCAAATAAATAAAAGAAAATATCACCAAAAGGCCTCTCCAATAAACCAATCAAAAAACCTTAACGTAAAATGATTTATCTTTTGTCATTACGATAAAGCGATCGCATATCGCAATGAAAAAGGGAACACAACTTTAGGACATTTTGATTTGCTCCGATGCGAAATCGCTATCGGGTTTCGGTGAAACATAATGTAACACAATTAAGGACCCCTTGCTCCGATGCGATGCGATATCAGCAATCAGCAATTGGCAATCGGCGATAATGGCTAAACGCAAATAAGCTCCCTCTTGCCCCGATGCGATGCGATATCGCTATCGGCGATTGGCAATTCACCATTCACACATTCTTAACCGCCCCACTCACTACTCCCGACGCGATGCGATATCGCTATCAGCGATCGGGGATTCCAAATGGAACCAAAACAATGACTTATGATTTTCCCAACGCCCGATTGCGAAAAGGGCATAAGCACAGTTTTCAAAGTAAAACCATAAAGGCAGTTTAATATGATTTATTCGTAATTAAGGCACTATCTTTCGAAAAGCCGCTCATCCGAATTCAACTGCCAAATCGCCCAAGGCATGCTTCAAATAAATCATTCGGCCATTAACCGAAGCAACTGGTATTAATGAGATTGACAAGCCTTAACGACCATTTAATGAAAACAACAAGCTTGCGATCTATTCACAGATTTGATCCAAAGTCGTCTTAAGTCAATCGATCACCATGAAATTATCAAGATATATATATATATATCTCAGTCTATTCGATTCACGTTAATGTTTCCTGTATTACGCCTATCTTTCTCTTTGTGCATAATTCTTCCACAGAGACAGATTTGAGTGGAATGGGAAAGAAGTCCAAAAAGACTACAATGCCTTCCGCTTCACCAGCCGCAGGGCAATCTGTTGTTGATCCAGGCAGTAAAAAGAAAGGGCTTATATCGGATACTACGTGCCTGGGACTTACCAGAGCCACTTGGCAAGGAACATATAACTTCATTGAAGCCGAAGAGCCGAGGGTGACGGGAATACAAGTCTCATGCGACAGCACTAGCAAATCTGAGGCTAATCTAAAAGACTTGGCCAATTCCTTTCTTCACAGAATAGCGGCCCGGGAGCAAATTCTCCCATATACGGATGTGGTAAGATGGGCGATTCAAGAGATCCCAATTACCGATAGAAAGTTCAGCACTGTAGACGGGAGGATTTTCGGTTCTTTTCGAGCCAAAGATCTAAGGCAAATGTATCATATGCCGGCGGAGGAGAAGAAGTATAACACGGCATTCCTGGAGAAGTTCCGAGCAGAAAATGAGACCGAGTCCGAACCAATTCGAGGCTGGAGACAAAATCCAGCAAAGCACAAGCACGAATCCTCAGGTAAGTACTCAGTCGATTCTCTATGTTCTCCTTACTGCTATGTTGGGATTATGATGCGTAGACTATGGGGATTACATGACTACGCCAATTTTACCATAGAAATGGTCCCCTTAATGGAGGCGGCATGTAGTGGGGAGATAATGGATTAGGTGGATATATTATCCGATAATTTAGCCACGGCCATTCTTAATTTCAGATTTAATTCTCGCGTCACAGAGAGGTTCATTCCGCCATTTTACTACAGTGCCTATGTATTAGACGTTTTATGTTTTAATTCTGAATTCCCTGTGCTCGGATGGATGTGGACGTCGCAAGACCTCGCACCCATCCACATATATCATCAAAAGTTGTGGAAGACCAACTACAAACACCACTTGTATCAAATTTGCAACGGTTTCATGTTGCCGATTCATTACTCCATTTTTTATAAGCCTGCCACGAAGATTTCTGAACAAGAAGGGGTGGATTTAACTGCCGTAGAAATTTGGTTTGGAGAAGAGAAGTTCACCTATATTAGAGTTTTTGGCAGTCAAGCCAAGCCCCATGTGCTTCCTCTATACATCCCTGATAAGTTACTTGCCAGGGAAGTAGCCTATTAGATCAATGCCGATGGGGTTACTCAGACCCTGAAAAAAGCAAAGAAGCATGTCTGGCCTTCCTTTCCCTTGCGAATTGGTATTTACACTCTGCATGATATCAAACATGCAGAGAAGGAAGCTGGGAAAATAAATTCGTTGACTCTAGCCACTCTGCCAAGCAGGCAATACGATCTAAGGGAAATCGCTTACAATGCGCTCGACCAGGCCAAATTGGCCAAGTTCGAGCACAAAGAAGACAGATTTGAGGATTTATTTGCATCGGCCGAGTCGCTATATCAAGTTAAATCGCTTGCCATAAATGAATACAACGATGAGGGGCTAGCCGAATTTAACAGAATTAGAGAACAAAGGTTGCAAATTCTGCCTCTAGACCTGTTAGCGACTACTCCAACGACGACAAAATCAAGCGAGCCTGAGCAACAAAGTAAT
Source organism: Pinus taeda (assembly GCA_000404065.3). Lineage (NCBI taxonomy): Eukaryota > Viridiplantae > Streptophyta > Pinopsida > Pinales > Pinaceae > Pinus > Pinus taeda. Next base: position 37,793 of record APFE030694755.1, on the reverse strand, counting down.
AAGCAACCTCCTACTACATCAAAGCAGCAGGAGGAAGTGCATAACCAGAGGCAGGAAGAAACCCAGGCAAATGTGCAGCGACAGGATGAAACCCAGGCGAAAACCCAAGAAGAGGGCAGCTCGAAAGTTAATAATGATACACAAATTGATCCGAATTTGCTCCAGCAATGGCAGCAATTCAACTCAATCATCGACAACCTAGAATGCTCTAAAGATGATGAGGTTTCTAAAGAGGGCGACACACAGGAAGCGACATCAAAACAGGTTTCGGGTGAAACCAACGACCCTCCCAAATCAAAGGAAACAGAAATAATTCCTAAGGATCCATCAGGCGAAATCATTTTGCAAATAAAAGAGATTCCTCACTTGGATGTATTCTACAGCCCAAAGCATAAAGTTGTTGTAAAGCGACAGAGGAAGAGAAGAAGGGCTGATCAACCTTCTTTATTCCCTGAATTAATAGTAACGGGCAATGTTGTGTGGAAGGAAGAATTTGATCCCTCCGATGACTTAACAAAGCTATCACAATACGCTGGAGCATATTCGGCGGCAACCATAGATAAATCATCGGAGGTGAGCATTCTATTAAAAGCGAAAGATCAAGACATCTTTTCGCTACAGGCTCAATTATCGGAAGCACAGCAGAAGGCAGAGCAGGCGGAGCAGGAATTGCAAGAACAGCAGCAAAACAATTATCAGCTAACTAAGCAATTACAAGAGGAGAAACAAAGAATTGACGAGAGCGCAATCCAAAAGCAAAAGGAGCTATCAGCAGCATTGGCACAATTAAAGATATCAACTGAGGGAATGATAAAATCCAAAGATGAGCAAATCGCTCAATTATCGACTCAAATTGAGCAAATGAAAAAGCTCCCCCAGGTAGATGAGTTTAAAGCAGAAGCGCTTTAATTAAATAAAGCATTGATAAATCAGGTTAAGCTCCTATGTCAGCAAATTATCCAGGCAGAACCATTGTGCGAGTTAGTAGCATCCATAAGCGAAAAGGTATAAAAGGCAAGGACTGATTTGGATCAGGCCGAAGAAACACTGACAAATTTTCTGGAATGGCAAGATTTCGATCAGGGCCAGGCGACTAACCTACCAAGAATTCTGGAATTGGACAAGGAAATATTATTCACAGAATGGCAATCACAGTTAATGAAGGTGGAGAGAGCGATTTTTAGATGCAAGGCAACCACTGGTAATTTGGTTGAATTAGTAAATAATATGCTTTATTTGTCTAACATGATTTCCCAATGTACTCCAGGCCAATTAACAGCAACAAAGATGTTGGAGCATTCATGCTACCTAGAGCTAGAGAAAAATGGAAGGTTAATCGCGGGGATCAACAGTTTAACATGGGATGCCTATTGGTTCTTCTTAGTGAAGCCGTACAACCAAAGAGCCACCTTAAAATGCCTCACAGATGCTATCGGGTATATCATACCCGATATTTAGGATGCCACCTTTGCTGCCCAACTCAGCTTGCGCCTCAACAGACCGCCAGAAGTGGAGCCGATGCTTGCGATAAGCCAGCTCAGGTTTAAAGGCAAGAAGCCCGAGTCATGATTCACATCGCTGATTGCCAGATCGCCCCAAGGAGATAGATAGCATTTACTGATGCCAATTTAGTAGGATTTTGTTTCATAGATTTTTTCTAGCTTAGTAGTATTTATAGAACCTTTCATGCATTTAGAAAGGGTCGTAAAGTTTTGTATATGACTTAAACCCTGAAGTTGCACTATTGTACTTTAGGGATATTCTTTTATGAAACTGGACCAATTATTTTGAGTTTAATGAGGAAGGTTTTTATACAAATGTGCAATACTGTCTTTGTTTAAAAGCATTTCTGTGTTGAAGGAAGAATTTTGAATAGCGATTGATATCTGGGATTGATTAGCAGCTCACATGGTACTATTATCTGCGTCTGTACTCATTCCTGTTATATGAATTGTTATTTAATCGCTCTTTCTATTATCGCTTATCTATATATGTGTGTGTGTGTGTGTGTGTGTATGTGTGTGTGTGTTTTCACAACATCCTTTATGCATCCCACTATTGGTTGTTTATAGCATGCTTCTCTTTCAATCGTATATATATATATATCGATGATATAAATAGTGAATGTAGTAATTTGTGTTAATCGTTTCGTTTTGACTATTCATATGAAGTAATATTTAAATGATTAAATATCTCTGTTTATTTTACAAAGTCATCTATATGCCTGTTAGATAGATAAGGATTATTAAACGCTGCATTCCAAATGAATAAGTTGTTCCCGGGATTAGTATTAGTTTTCCTATTTTTGTTAATAGAATAAGCTATTCGCCTATCATTAAAGAAAACTATTAATCACTCATCCATCCCTTTTATTCATTATCGGGAAACTAGTCCCGTTATATCCAGTCGGAGCCACCATCCCAAACGGAAAAGGAGCTGTACTAAGGTCCGAACCGGGTGGTTATCCCCCAATGTTGTTGCAGCAATTTTCGAGGCATCAACAAGAACCTAAGAAATCCACATCTTTCAACATAATACCATACATTTCGTTAACTTTATTCTCTAATTGAGATAACCTAAATTCCAAGTCTTTACTTTCTTCATGAGTAGAGGATCAACCTTCAACATATTTAATTGGTGTAGTAGCTTTAAATTTGGAGGCATGTTGGAAAATAATAATAACATTCTTCTTTATTACAATAAAAAGGGGGATCTTCTAATCAGTAATAAGGTTAGTAATAAGTTATGTACCTTAATTTGGATAATATCATAATGGTTGAACATTTATTAATATAAGTATGAGGTTTCAGGCCTTTTTGATCTAAAAATTTGTTTTTTAATACTCTGATATGTAGTTTCTGTAATTCCACATATTTGAACTAAATTTGATGTTTCAACTGTAAGTTATAATAACTTTCCCAATACTTGTTGATTCTTGGCCTCTTCCCAAAAGCAAACTTGTATAGCACGCCACATGTCCAATTCTTGAAATATAATTTTAGAACTTGTACCTGAGGTACTTTTATATGTATTTTGAAATTCCTAAAGATTTCACAGTCTGAAAATTCCCATACAAGAGGATATAGAAATAAATACTAAGGTGACCTATTTAAAATTTATTTCATGAATATTCATAAACCCTAACTTCCATAAGGTATAATTGAAAGTATAGTGAAAAAAATTTGAAAAGAAAATTGACTATTCCTTTAGATTTCTCCTTAATATAGTCCAACTTTCACTTTATGAAGCCTTGCAGAAAAAAAGTTATAGCAAAAATTCCAAACTGGCTTATTTGACATTGATTTCTAGAGCATACAGAAACCTTAACTTCCTTGTAGCATATATCTAAAAATATAGCAAACCAAGATATGTAACTTGAACCAAATGTTCAGCATGATTTCTCCTCGACGTTGTCCAAGTTTCATTGTTTGAAGCCTCACAAAAAAAAAGTTATAGCGGAAATTGAAAATTAACCTATTTGAAATAGAGTTTAGGAGCATTCAGAAACCCTAACTTCCTTGGACCATATCTCCAAAAATATAGCGAACCAAGATCTGAAAATTGAACCGGATATTGTGTGAGAAGTCTTCTCAGTATTTTCAAGTTTCACCATCTAAAACCTCCCATTAAAAAAATTTATAGCAAAAATTCTATGATGACTTGTTTGAAGTAGAAAAACCCTAGGATCTGAGCTATGATACCAAATCTTATTATCCTTACAACAAACGGGCCTGGGTTGATTTTCCATGTAAATAAAATAAGACCGAGATCACGAGACATGTATTGCAAGCTAAATGGAGGGAAAAACGTAATAATGGGCATCACTTGTGGTTTATTCATGGCTATGGAAATTGGAAAAGGCATTGGCAAGGCAAAGATGCAATAAATGGCATTTAATTAAGGAAATAAAGAAAAATATGGGAAAAGGAAGGTGAAGAGACACAAATATGCATGCAAGGGAAACTAGAGAGAAAAAGAAGGAAAATGAAGAAAAATGAAAAAAGAAAGAAAGAGACTAGACATCAATAATAAAAAGGCACCTGAGAAACAGTGGACAACTTTTGCTCAGCTTTGGATCAGTTTCAACAAAGGAAAGCAAGGCAGCAAAAGAGGAAGCTTGGACAATGATAAGTAAGGAAATAAATTAGCTATGCATTGCATGTAATAGTGTGCATTTGAGACTTAGTGATCTGATAATGGGGCACTAAGGCTTCTTGTCAAGCTTACAAGAACCTCTCCCACTTCCAAATCTTAAACATTCCCAAGATCTTTTTTTTCACATAATATGTTGCTATTTGTATTCCAAAAACAAATTGGGAGACTAAGCTCCTGTGCTACAAAGTTTTAAGCCTGAAGGCGAAGCAAAGAGATGATTGGGAAGACAAAATTTCCCTTTGCTTCTGTCATTTCTAACTTTTGGAAAACAAGAGTAAGTAAAAATTCTAACAAACTGAGACAGAAGTAAACAGTATCTGCAACACATCTTTAATATATGCTAACATGGCTGATCTAGTGAGCTGTTGAATCTTCTGGTTTGATGTTGACTTCAGCATTCCTGAGACTTGAAGAATTGGTGTTGGGTGCATTCTTTTTCTCCATCATATATTTCAGGGTTTCGATTGATTCCTGGACATGACTACATTTGTTGGCCAGACTATTAAACTCTGCCTGGAGCGAGGAAACTCTGTGCAGAAATAGATTGATATCTGCTTCATATATCTCACTGGTCAGTCTGGCATGAGAATCTATTTTGGCATCCAGCAGTCTTTGATGTGCGTGGATTTGTTCCAGTTCCTCCTGCAAGTTAGCACAATGCAGGCAATCTTCTGATATTGCCATATCATGGATGTTGGGAGCTGTCTTAGTGCTTTGTCTAGTCGATGAAGATAAAGAAGAAGATGGACTGAAAAGGAGATTGAATAAGAGAACATAAGAACTGAGGGGATAACCTTCCTGAGGCGAAGAAAGGGAGAAAAAGGGAAGGCGTCGCGGAGAAGGGAAGAGGACAGAGCGCAGATCAGCGAACAGAGGGGAATGCAGGTGAGGGGGAAGAAGAGAGCAGCAACGAGCTAGGGAGGCAGTAAAGACCGAGGTCCCAACCAAGCCGGGAATCGGGGAACAGGGGCAGAGAATCGCATAAAAAGCAAGAGAATAGAACTGAGCATTGTAATGAGGGGGGATGCTCAAATTTAAAGGATAAAGACCACGAAAGAGGAGGCGCGGGATCATGAGAGTGAGCAGGAGGGAGTCACGAGAGTTAACGTATCAAGCCAATCGGGGCAGAGTGGAAGGGGCGACGGGACTGATGGGAGGAGAGAAGATCTTCGTCAGGGATTTGGCGGGGGAAAGGAGATGCAGATGTTTGTCAGAGAATCCCATGAAGATGTTATGGGGGACAGATTTAGATGAATTACCACGAATCATGATGAGGGAGAGGATTACGGGAGATGATGATGGGATTATGTATTATTGCAAAGAAGATTGCCTTTGGGTTTGTCACAAGCTCTATTGGCATGAATGTCAGCTTCTTTGTTGAGAGAGCGAAGCACATGGAAAAATCTAAGTTCCATGTTTTGACGGGTTAGATCTTGACAATTGTTAATCATTTTCTGAAGGAAGATATTGGATGCCTTTTGGTTTCAAATCATGAGACTGATGATTGTGGCAGAGTCTCCACAAATCAACGCTTTTCTAATTCCAAATTTTTGGTGTTGGTTTAGACCTTGGTAGAGGGCAAGAGCTTCTACCCTGTTGTTGGATAAGGAGCCCAGTCCCCATTCGTAAGTGACTATAATGCTACCACTGGGATTGTAGATAACTCCACCTGCACCAGTTGCTCCTGGATTGGATTTAGAAGCTCCATCGAAGAAGAGGTAGTGGAGATTTCTACCTCGGAGCGAGCTTGAAAATTATTCTTCTTTGTTTCTTATTTTCCAACTATGATTGGGGATACTGGACTGGATGCTGGAATTACTTACAATCTGGTTGCTATTATCTAACAAATAGCCAATAAAATCCCTTTCCTAAACACAGAGGCCAACGACATCAATTTTCTTCAGATTTTTGGTAGATATGGTTTCTAACGTTAAACCTTTTGCCTTGTTGCAGAGATTCCTTATGATGGTTTCCTTGTTTTGGAAGATCATACGATTCCTAGCCAACCAGATTTTCCACAAAAGGGCATCGGGGAGGGCATCCCAAACCTGTTTGGCTATATTGTTCTTCTTATGCTGCCATGGGTAACTCTTCTTCCATAGATTCAGAACCTCACCAATGGAGTTTGGGGATTCCATGGAAGATGATCGATGGGAAATATTCCTTTCCAGCAAGAAATTGCAAAAGGGCAGGTGATAAAGAGATGCTAGATGGTTTCTTCTGTTTCTTTACAATTTGGGCATCGTGAAGGTCTTGCTACACCTCTCTTTTGCAGATTATCAGTATTGAGAATTTTCCCTTTCAAGAGGGTCCAGATGAAGAATTTGATTTTGGGAATGGCCTCGTCTTTCCAAACCATTTTCCAATGAGTCCAAGCAGGAGCAGGATATTCTTTGTTGCATAAGTATTGGTGGCCAGCTTGAATTGTATAGTTGGAGCCTCTAAGATCCCACCGAAAACTGTTGATGTCATTTTTAATTATGGGGATGATGTTGTGGACATGAGCTTGAAGGATGTCAAAGCTCTCCTTAAGATCTGAGGGTATGGGTGGAAAAGTCCATCCCATCCATATCTGCGAGTGGGTGTCCCATTGAGAGATTTGGTCCAGATACTGAATTCCTCTATTATAAAGAAAGAGAAGGATATTGTCCGTACCTGGTTGACTACCGATAGATTGATTCCCCATAATTTTGTCTGCCCCAATTTTAATACTGTTGCCTCCCTTGGGGACTTTGGAGGTGTTTTGGGCCAAAAAAGGGATTACTTTTTTGCATAGTTTCCAAATTTTTTAACTGTTTCTAGTGGGTATTTCGCAGTCCAAAAGCTGTTGTGTTGGGAAGCTTAGATATTTGACTTCTAAGACTCTTTTCCACCATGTCGGGTGCTCACTAATTAGTTTCCACATGATCTTGCCTCCGAAAGCCAAATTTGAGAGCATGGGAGATCTGATTCCGAGTCCTCCACAATCCTGGCCTTGAATTACTTGCTTCCAGTTAACAAGATTGTACTTCTTTTTTTCGTTTGTTCCCCCCTGCCAGAGAAAATGGCAGAGAATACTTTCCATTTTCTTATGAAATATGGTTGGGGCCTACATTAGAGTGAATTGGTAGAGTGGAAGAGATGAGAGCCCTGATTTTAGGGGAACAAGGCAGCCTACTGGGTTGAGCCATGTAGAACCCCATAGTTGCACTTTCCTCTTCATTTTGTCTATAATTGTGTCCCAGATTTTAGCTTTTAAGGGTCCCATGCTCACAGGCATGCCAAAATAGGTGAAACATTCCCAATTCAATTTGTAAGGGACCCCAAAAGTGTTGGCTATATTATGAAGGGTTTGGGTTGTTGCATGCCAACCATAAATGCAACTTTTTAAATGGTTGATCATGCCTCTTGAATAACTCATATATTTGTCCAGAATAGTTTTGAAACGACGAGCTATTGTGGTAGATGCCCCTCCTATTAATAGAGTGTCATATGCAAATTGGGAATGGTTTATGTTTTTGACTCCATTATCGAAATTTATGCCAGTGATGAGACCAACTCGCCTCTTGTAGTCTAAAGTTTCGCTGAAGGATTCTGCCATCAAGATAAACAGGTAAGGGGAGAGAGGGCAACCTTGCCTCAGCCCTCTTGAAGATTGGAAGGGAGGACCAAGTCTACCATTGACAAGGGGGGAAATCCAAGGCCCCATGATATCGGCTTTGATGAGATCAAGGAGGGGTTTAGAAAAACCCATTTTCTTAAGGACAATGATAAGAAAGGAGTGCCTTACCCTATCAAACGCGTTGGCCAAATCTCGATTTAGGATGAACCCTTTTTCTTTTCTGGAATGGGTGGAATGGATTGCTTCTTGAACAAGGAGGATTGAATCAGAGATTTGCCTATTGGCCAAAAAACCACCTTGGTTTTCAGATATGAGCAAAGGAAGAAGAGGTTTGAGACAAGTGGCTAAGATTTTTGTGCTGATTTTGTAAGAGGAGTTGCAAAGAGAAATGGGTCGGAAGCGGGATAAGGTCATAGGGCGATTCTGTTTGGGGATGAGGGCTAGGTGGGTGGAGTTGGTATAGCCTCCAATTTTCCCTTTACGCTAAATCCATTTCATCATTTTGATAAAAGATCCTTTTTAATAATACCCCAGTGAGCTCTGTAGAAGCAGATTGGGAAGCCATCCAGTCTAGGAGCTTTGTCAGGTTGGAGAGCCCAGATGGCTCCTCTTATTTCTTCTTCTTCTATCTCCTTACTCAAGTTGTCGTTGATTTCTTTGTTGATCCCACTTGGAAGCTATTGCAACAGGTCTGAATAATCTTCCTCTTCCTTAGTTTCTATTAGCAATTCTCTATAATGATTTGAAGCTGCCTGCTTGATAGCACCTTGGCTAGTTTGTAGGTTGCCTTCTCTGTCAACGATAGATGTTATGTTGTTCCTAATTTTCCGGGCTGTAGTTTTCTTATGGAAAAAAGCCGAATTTTTGTCTCTTCCTTTCAGCCATAACTGTCTAGACTTAATTCTCCATTTCTGCTCTTCTTCTCTATTGATACGATATAGCTGGCAATAGAGTTTATCTTCTCGATCTTTATCTTCCTACTGAAATCTACACCCTTCAATTGTGCTATGGAGATCCTCCAATTTGGCTTTGATCTCTCTTTTCTCTTTTTTCGGCTCAATATAGCAATTTTTTGCCCAGTCTTTGAGAGCGTATTTGACTCTTTTAATTTTTCTTTCCCAGATATATCTTGGTGATCCTTCTATGTGTTGCTGCCAACTACTTTGTATAATACTTTTGACTGTTGAGTTGTCATTCCACAGAGGACTGTACTTAAAGGGAATAGGTCCCAATGAGTAGTGAGTTTCAAGAATCAGAGATGTGGGGTAATGGTCTAAAGTTGTGAAGGGATGGATGAATGCATAAGCTGCAGAGAAAGTGGAGAGAAGTGAAACATTCACCAAGATTCTGTCCAACCTTTCCATAATATTATTTTTCCCAAGCCTGCGATTATTCCAAGTGAATCTGCGGTTTTTTGGGATTACACCAATAAGGTCGCGATCCTACATGATAGTCTCCACCTGGTTTCTATAGGGATCTGAAGAGAAGCAGCCTCCTCGCTTCTCATTAGAGTGCAAAATGAGATTTAGATCTCCCCCCAGAATAATGTTATTATTTTCTTCTTCATCTATATTTTCTTTGAGAGTGCCCCGACATTGCTTCTTGTCTCTATAATGATTTGGTGCGTATACATTATAAATGACTATCCTTTGATTATTTGAAGTGTTTTCCAGAGCAGTCTTTATCCAGTGTTGGTTGATTGTTTCTACTATAAGACTCCAAGTACTTTGGTCCCAAAGCATTGCAATTCCCCCAGAAGCTCCTCTTGATTCACAAACACAGCCTTTGTACTGTTTATGGTATGATATGATTTTTTTCATTTCTTATTGCTCTTGCTTTGTTTCTTGAACTAATACAACTCTTGGTTTCTCTTGATTTATTAGATCTTTTAAGGTAGATATTTTGGCGGGGTGCCCTAGTCCCCTACTATTCCAGGAGAGGACTTTCATCATTACATGTGGAGGTTACGGAGAGTTGCTCGCCCTCCCTGCTCCTTCCTTGTTGTATCTTTGTTGATTTGTCCCAAGATGTAGGACTCTATGGGGTTCCGGGTACCATGGCTATATCCTTCTGGGTATTTTCATCTCTCTGCTGCTTGGCAGATTTCCTTCCTATCCCATTTCTCTTTTGAGTGTCTAAGGTTGCACCATGCTCCTTTGAGTTACTTCTGGTAATTTTAGATGAAGGTGGGTCAGGAGGGAGGGTGGAGGAGATAATTAGAGGGAGAGGATATTCAAGGGCATTGTCTTGAGCCATGGGGGGGGGAGTGTCCTCTGGGTAGAGAGGATATAGAAGGGGTTGGATGAGGAAGGAGGAGGTTGGAAAAGGGGCTGGTCTAGCGGTGGGAGGTAGGGATTAGAGAGGGACGAGGAGGACGGAATGGGAGGATTACGAGTAGAGCTAGCTTCAAGGTTTGACTTGGGGGTTGCAGCTTCTTTCTTTTTCTTAACTGTTTCCCGTTGTTCATGTTGCGAAGTATTCTCTACATCAACTAATTTAGTACAGCACTTAGCAAAATGTCCATATTCGTGACATACCTTGCACTTGAAGGGAATATGGTCTTAGTCCAATTGCTGAATGTGGGTCCAATCATCCACCTTGAGCTTGATAGCCTTTGTAAGTCCTTTGTCGATATCTACTTCTATGCATATGCGGGAACAAGCCTGCATGTTGTCTTTTGGTTCACTACGGTCAATGTATCTGCCCACAGCATTGCTAATAGCTCGGACCGATTCGTCTCCCCAGCAGTGGAGAGGGAGATGTGGAGGCCAAACCCACACAGGCACAGCGCTCGGAATATCCAACTCAAGATCGAAATTTGGAGTCCATTTGTTGAGATATAGCCCTCTTGAATCCATGAAATAGGGCCCATTCCTGAATATCAAGTCTTTTTCTTCTCTAGTTTCAAAATGAAAGGTGAAGTACCGTTTTCCACAAAATCAAATGGAGATTTTTCCTTGAATTTTATTAGACCAATTTCTTTCAACCCATATTTGAACTGTTTTTGGCGATGGCCAGAGCCCAGTAAATTACCCAATGAGTCCTCGTTATGCTAGAGAAAGAGTAGCCATACGAGGCAAAGCTGGGGGGAGATTGACTTCCTTCAAAGCATTGAGCTTCTTCATGAATTTCGAGATTGTTGGGCGAGGCCTCTGGGGAGGTAAGGACTTAACCAGATATGAGAATGCCTATTGAGTGGCAACCACTTCTGATGAAGCTTCCGGAGGGGCCATGGCAGAGAGGCGAAGGCGAAGCGTGATCAAGTCAGTAGCAAGGGCTTGACCTAACAGGTGTGCACGCTTGCAGTTCTTCAAATCTTCTTGGTTGTTAAACATTCCCAAGATCCTATGATTAACCAATTGCAAAATTAAAAAGTACTTGAAATAGATGTATGCTTGTGTTTGGTTTTTAAATTGTTTATGTGTTTTAAGTTTATCTGCTTGAACTGATATAAAACATATAACAACAATAAAGCAGCAAATACAATGCAGCAACAAGCAATCACACACAACAACAATATAATATGGAGCTCACCCAAAACTCTTGGGCTACATCTCCTTGAGCTCTAGTCAACTTGACTAGGCTCTCTGGGATTATGGCAAAGTCTTTTTACAAGCTCCATGCTCGACTCCACTGGTTTACACAGAACACAATGGGCTTATAACACCATCTTATCCCTGGCTCTAAAACTCTCCAGCTTTCTGGCTCTGGCTCTTGGCTCTCGGCGCTAGCTCTGGGTCTAGCTCTTGGCTCTGGCTCTTGCTCTGTGAGCTATCAGAAGTTCACTCGACCTCCAAGCAACTGACTCAGCAACTTTCAGCTCTCTGGTTTTTCGCTTAACCTCCAAGCGACTCCCAAAAACTCCCTCTGTTGCCTGCGCTTCTGACTACCTCGTCAATTGAGCTCTCTAGCTTTCTTTAGGCATCCTTCCATCTTTGCAACTTCCCCGGTCGTTTCTCTGCTTGTAATCATTCCTCTGAGGCTCTGCAGCTTCTTCTGCTCCTTGTCTCTTCGACTAGCCATCTGGCTCTGTGGCTTTGTGGCTCCCTCTGCGTTGCAAATGCATCATTGTCTATAAAACGCCCTCTTGCAATGTGGCACAATGATCAGGGGCAGTTACAAAGGAATCGAGGCCTTCCTTCAGGAAAAACCCGAAAATGGAACAAATTTCCAATGCACAGAGATTTACTGGAAATACATTATCGGGCGCAAAATCCCAGACTTCAAATTCTATGAAATCGCACTCATATCCCTATCAGGTCTACCCTTTTATTGTTGTTGCAAGCCCACTGTTGATCTGTGTGATCTCCAATCCAACGGCTAATAGCCATTTCGGGTGGCTTATGTGCACGGAGATTACTCGCCCGAAAAGGCGGTTTTCTCTCTCCTAGGCCATGCCATGTGTCGGCCAGTATATGGTATCGGGCGAAGCCCATCCAATACCACTTATTGCCTGAGGCCCACTCGAAATCCCGCTTACCATGGATTTCCCAACGACCCTTCATATCGGGGATCATCGATCACCCGATCGCCGATATTGGCATATCGCAATTGCGATGGCCCCGGGGGTTCCTTCCTTTGGCCGTGCCGACCGTCGATCGCCGATATCGCGTATCGCATCGGCGAGGTCCATATCCCTGCTCCTTTGATCGTCGATCGGTCAATCGCTCCAATCGCCAATTATCGCAATCACATTATCACAATCGCCAAGTCTGGGGTCCCGATATCGCAATCATGCCTGCCTCCGATGTGATGAGTCGGAGATCGTTGATCGGGGGTCCTTCTGCCCTGGCCTTAAGTCCACCCCTTTTCACATTTGCGATGTGATTTCCTCAAGGTGCCTTTTAGGCCATTTTTAGAAGAAATGCCTCCTTTTTCAAAGGATAAAGGCAATCTTCTTTCTACGATAACTTCTGCATCTGACGTCCATTTCAGCCCATTCAAGTTGCAATAGATTCAGAATGAAAAGATCTATGCAATGGGACTATTTCCAAGAGTATCCTTGGACTTCAATTTTCCTCTGTGAGGAACACTTCAGACATAGAAGTCTATCCAAGATCCATTTTGGATCACTTAACATGTTTGGATTTGAATGCATGGTGCATGCATTCGTTATTTGTTTATGTTGTTATCATTGACATGGGATTTGCCTAGATTAACAGTGGTTTCAACCTTTCCTTACCATTTCTTGGATAGCCATGATGTAGTGTGTTCTCTATTTGATTTATCTTTGGATGGCTAGTAGACTAGGATTCTAGTTGACGTGGTATCAGTAAAATTCCCAAGGGTTAAGGGTGGAGATGGGATTTCTCCTGAAACCCTTGACGAATGGGTGGAGACAATAAATTCCTCTTGAGCTAGGAAGGAAGTCGAAGGAATCCATGCTTGTTTTTTTGTTAGTGATTTCTGGATTCGTCTAGGTGATATCACTATGGTTAAGGGTTGACGTGGTTTGGGCTCTGGAAGCCCTGGATGGTTCTATCTAGGTTTAACCCATATGATCTCGCATTCATGTTTGGAATATGGCACGGGGGTGATTTGTTGAAAGAGATATTTGGTTCAGCCTAATCTATGGTTGGGTGGTAAGTGGAAGTCCCTGACTTGGTTGGCATTTACATATGTTAATATTAGTTATTTTCCTATTATGAGCTATGAGCACTTGTACTAGTTATTGTTTTGATTTTATGGTTGTTTATCATGGATTCTATTCTCGTTATACGTTGGTTATATGCATGTTTATGTGATGTGCTCTTACTATGGGTCATGTTCATGATTTGAACAGTGATTGAATGGTTGATGAATGCGTAGGCTAACAAGTGTTATTGCAACTTTCTTGAGAGGGCATTGAACCTTCCTGATAATTCTTTGATGAAGTGAAAAATTTTATGACAAGATATGCATTCATGACTTGTAGCTTCCATGTTTACCTTATGTTTGAAAATTTTTCTATCATGTATTAGGCATGTCTTGGATAGGATCTAGCCCTATTATTGACTGTTTATACTTGTTATCACCTTAGACCTGATTCTAGAAAGTTATAGGCAATTGTGGGTAGTGGCATGTAAGCCATACCTAAAAAAGTGGCATAGATCTCGCTACTACATACACAGAACAAAGTAATTTTATTCATAATCGCATGGACGCAGGCTTATGGGTGTAGTTGGAGCCTCATAATTGCATGCATGTGATGTTTTGGGTGTGGTTGGGGTGTTAGGCTTGTGAAAAAGAAGTTCCAGCTCAAGATCTAATCATGAGAGGTTGTGTACTGACCTTTGGGTGATTTGGTGTTTCTTAAAGGAATTAGTAAGCTTTGGCTTTGTAGGCCCCACTTCCATAACTGGAACTTGGAGGTTGGGTCATGTCATAGTAACTCTCAACTTATGTTCACCCTGGAGAGATTGTAAAAGCAGGTAAATGTGGGGGGGTGTGTTACAATCCTTGCACCTTAAAAATGACAAGAAACCAATAATTATAGTCTTCTTTGAGGGAGAAACCCCCTTTTAAAATAAATACAATAAACAAGACAATATTTGATTATCCTAGGACAAATTCTCCATAGTATTTATATGGGAGACAAAAGTTACAATTATAATAAAATGAGACCATGAAGGGTTCTATTCTACATAACAATATAATAATATAAATGTAATAACTCAAAAACTATGGCTTAATAAGGAGTTTATGGGTTAACACAAGGTTTATATAGGGCTTAACAAGAACAGTATCACAACTGAAGCCACTGCCAAATTCTTCTTTGAGTGTGTTTGGGTTCATTTTAGGCTACCTAAAACCATTATTTCATATAGGGATAATAGGTTCTTCAACACCTTTTGGTCCAATCTATGGTGTCTCATTGATACCAAGTTGACCAAATTAAATGTTTTTTCATATCCATTCATATGGAAAAACATAAGTGGTCAACAATATGACTACGCATGTCTTGCGCATGTACAACTCCAAGCATCCGCATGCATGGGACGAAAGCCTTCCATATGTTCAACATAGCCATAGCATATCCCTCCACAATTCTATTGGCCATAGTCCTTTTCAGGTGTGCCTTGGGTTGCAACCATTAGCTCCAATTGATGTAGTTATTCCTATTGCATATGCATCGATAGAGTCCTCCCATGCTCAGGTTGAGGCAAACATGGTAGCCAAATTTATTGAATGGATCCAACATCTCCAACAACAAGTCTATGATACCTTGCATAAAGTCAATGCCAAGTACAAGTAATGACATGACCAACATAGGGTCCCACATAAGTTTCATGTTGGTGATAAGGTGTGGTTACATTTACCGAAAGAGCACCTCACAAGCCTCAATAGAAATCTTATACCTCTTCAATATGGGCCTTACACAATCATAAATGTTACGTGGGATTTATGACTGCGGACAAAAATATCTCCCCTAGGTTTGGTGGCTAACCTAGAACAACTAAATGACAAAGGACCCAATGTTTTCCTTAAAGTAAGTAGATGAGGGGAAGAAACCTACTTGGAATTTTTTGTATGTTTCTCTCCTTCTTTGGTTTAAATGCTCCAATCCTAGCTCCAGTTGCCAAAATTAGAACCTGCACAACCAGACAACACAAGCCAAGAAACTACGAGATCTATGTAGCATCATCTATCTACTTTATTCAACAGATCGACATGGTATCAAAATATATGAAATAATGACATCACATATAGGAAAACAAATGAACTCTTTGTATTGATATAAATGGAGTGAGTTACAACCATAAATAGGTATCGATCTTGTAGAAGAGCTCCTCCAAGTTGTTGACTTGTCCTTCCTTTATCACAAAGTGTACCTCTAATCAGCCCAAATGCATGAAAGGATAACTCTCACAAAAACAACATATGGGTAGAATCACTTCTCCAAAATCCAACCTCTTGCATATGGAAGGTTGTAAATATATAGAAGAGTGGGGTAAGTTGGGAGTTCTTACCCTTTTACCAATCTTTGGATTGAGATCCACTCTTGATGGGAGGATGAGATCTAATATTAAGGGATGGAAACTCCAAGGTAGAATAGGATAGGATTCGAAAGTTTTAAATTGAGATAAATGGTTACAACAAATCCTACAAGCTTTTGGAAATGGAGGCCTCGGGATTCTCTCTCTTTTTCCCGAATTTCTAGAACCAACGCAAATGCAAAGAGAGCAACCTGTAGGTGATCAATGCAGACCATAGTGGAGAAACCTGTAGGTGAACATTGTCCAACAAGAGGCTAGGGTGCATTGGTCCTAAAACTGGCTCAAATGATGCAGTTCAGGGCAGATATTGTGGCGAATGAGAGAGTCATGCATAGGGATTTGTGCAATGATGATGTAAAGTGGGAATAGGATGTGAATGATCCCATTAGGAGGTTGATTGATCAAATGAGGCAAAATGGCCTATAATAGAGTGCCCTTTAAAGCACAAAGTTAGAGATGATGACTGATGACTAAAGTTCTTCACCTTGTGAAAAGTCGAGATCAAGAACAATTGGAGAGATTGTCTCATGTTACAATACATTTACATCATGACATCCTTTTGTTCCGAGAGGCATACCCATACTCAACACATAAGCTAACATTACATGTATAATGATCAAAATACATGTCCAATGATGATTGATGGTGGACCCATAACTGGATGGCTGTCAGTATGATCATAACCATCATACATAGTGATCTCTGTATAATCCTGAAATCGCAGCCCAGATGGTGGAAACTAGATCTAGGGTCTTTTATCTCGTTCACGTGACGAACCAACGTACGACTCTAACCATGTGAATCAATGATCTAATTTAGAACATGGTAGACACCATATTATTACCATCCAATGATGTAAGTTGTTAACAAATGCAAGCGAAACCATCGATGATGTTAATAGCTCTCAAGGTACTGAAGTATAATCCAAATCATGTGAATAATTGAGTTGATGTCGAACACCACACAAAATATTTCGGTCAAAGGCCAATGATGTAAACCTATCGCCAAGAGTGAGGACACTTGTCATTGATGTATGCAAGCACCAAGGTACTAATGGGTGTTTCTAAGCCAACTTCCTGGATAATGTGCTGATGTCAACAAGAAGCGAACCATCGCAAGAGGGCCTTGATGTATCCCCCATCAATGGCATGAAACGGGTATGATGATTGAGAAATAATAATCAAAATTATGATGATATGGAATTGGATTAGGAAAGTCAAACATGGAATGAAGGCTTAAGGGTATTGTAAAAAATATGAGTTTTATGACTTCTCTTGAACACGATGGTGACACTTAAATGGAGTTGGTAGCATTTACCCAATACCGAAATGGAGGTTTTGTGATGATGAACCGAAAGACAATCATACTACCCAACCCAACAGCCATGGAGATGAAGTAGAAGAGTGTCGTGTTCAAGAGTGACTCGCTTCCATTAACAAATGGCGAACCCTATTTTCCCAATATTCCCAACCTTACTAGTTAGTACCTCTTTATTTTTTAACAATCTTAAGGAGGATAACATATGCTTGATCTATAATTCCATCCTTTGGATGAATCCCTCCAAGTATATTTAATGAACCTAGAGAAGGATTGGTTCGTTCTTGCCATGTTCAACAAGTCCATTGTTGTTTGATGCTTTAACAAGTCCAGCGACGATAAAACTCCACTTCTTTTTCATGTTTAGAGGGTTTTAAAAAGAGGCAAAAAATAAAACTCTAGATGTTCCCTTTTGTAGATATTCTCTTAGGTCTGAAAAGTTAGAAAACAATACCCAAGAGAACCTCTTAACCATGTTCAACTAAGGTATTCCTTTTCCATAGTTAGTCTATCTCAGTCTAGAAAAGGGTTAAACTTATACTAAGTAGACGAATTTCATTTACTTTTACGAGTTCGAAAAGACAAGTGTTCGACAATCTTTTCATGTTGTGGGAGTCTGGAAAGAGCTAAAAGAGGACTCAAAGGGGTTCCTTTTTAGTAGGTTTAAAGAGCACAAAAAAGAGATAAAAGCATACTCTTCGGTCAAAATCACTAGTGTAAATCACAACAAAATTCTTTAATAGTTGTCGACCAGCTCAGAACAGCACAAAAAAGGTCTAAACATACATGTTTCATAGTAAAAATGAATCATCACAAGGTCAAAACATTAAATATGAATAAATAATAAACAATATGAGCATATATACACGAAATGACCATTCATTTTTACCATTTCACATTTACCTCTAACAATGAGAGTTTTGAGTACTCTTGCCCTCGATCTTCTATAGCTGATAACAGCCAATCAAGTGGATGATTTCGAGTATCATCGCTTCCAAGTAAGAGCTAAAACCTTTCTCTTTCTTTAAGTAGTTCCATTTTGTGATTTCAACCAAAATTTTTGAGTTTTTAAGGGCCCCAGGGTTCCAAAATTTCTCCCTAGGACCAACACAAGCCTAGAGATTCGAAAAGTGCATTGCACCTAGGCAGTCATGCTCTATAGACAGAGGTGTAACGGTCAAGTTTTCTCTTATGGGGTGCATTGGGTGCAAATTTAAAGCTTCTTTATCAGTTTTCCCTGAAAAGTTGACAAGTTTTTTGCATGAAAAGGATCCCAATGAATCTCTTTTTGATGTTTAAGGGGTTCATCAGCACAAAATGGCTTTCGTATGGAGAGAAAGAGAACATGAGGAATAATATTTAAATGCAACACATGATCCTGCTACCATCCAAGCGTTAAAGAACTGTGGATTACTAAAACTCTTCTCACTTCCTGGTATGAGGAAAAATATGGAGTTGTTGAAATACCTTGTTCGTTCATGCGATGTTCAGGCACAAGTGTTTAGGTTTGGGGAAAATATACTTGAGAGAAAGGTAGAGGATATCTACTTTTTGACAGGATTGTCCATGAGGGGTTCCCCCATATCTCTCCTACGTTGGAGAAGTAGTGGGGAGACAGTGAAATATTATATCGCCACCTACTGTTGATCTCGAGCCCAACCAACAAAGGACTAAGAGATCAGTATAAAGGATGTGACCATTTTACCTTTGGGAATGATCCTATTTATTATCACAGGATTGGTAGGTAGCTCCACATTTCATGTAGAAAGCAAATCATATATGCAATATGGATTGGAGTTTCTAGATCCAACACTCTTCAATTGGAGTGAGGGAGTTCTAGTCAATATGAAAAAAAACTGAATAAATCAAAAGAAGGAAATCTATATAAATTTGGATATAGTGTGATCCTAGTCTCCTTAGCACTATAACGATTTTTGTTACTTCAACCTCAACATATCATACTCAAGCCTATCGATCTGAAGCTGCCACGGATGAGAAGGTGGATAGATCACATGTCCCGACATGCAGGGTCATCAGTGATTAACTTTTCATCAGCCTTTTTCAGATGGTTGCGCAGACAGTTTATCGTGATCAAAAACTATCCTTGCACAGGCATGGATTTCCGCAATGACCCTTAGCTCATGCTTCCTGAGGGTGAGGAACGGGGTACTTCAGGTAAGAAATTTTGACATTTTAAGTTTTGAAAGTTTCACAATTTTTTGTGCTTTTTTATGTTTTCGAGACTAAACTATTGATCTTTCATTCAGATGTGGGACCAATTCGACCTATTGGTGCTTCATATCTCCGTTGTGTAGAGGAATGACAACAGGAGGAGGCAGTAGAACCAGAACGGGTCACTACGATGGGGTGGGATATGCTACGGGATCTAGATGTAGCAGAGGTCCTATCAGAGGTAGAGCACTACATGGAAGGGTTGACACATGGAATTGATGATACAGCGGTCGAACAACTTCAACTATGACTTCAACGATACACCATAGGAGTAAATAGTCGTATCGGTCAACTACTGCGCAAGATGGCCTGTGCAGTGTCAATCTACCATGAGCACCTTTAAATATGTCGACTTAGATCTTGCATGTAGTTTTTTATATGGGCGATGTATGACATATGTGTCTCGGGCACAATTTTTTGTAAAATCAAACTTATTTTCAATATGATGTGATGTGAATTGAAAACTAATTACATTCATTGCAAATTTCTATCTAAAACATGATTAGCTAATGCATCTATCCATGTATTTAGATTTCTAGAAATGTATTCATATTGTATGAAATCGAAATGTATTCCTAGAAGGTGTACTCTTAAAACCATGTGTAAGATGGTGGGACTTCTAACTGAATAGATACCGACAAGTTGTAGTACTACGAGTTGTGAGTCAAGTCAGACGACGAAACAATAGATACCATGTGCAATGGCATCAAACAGTAGCTCGACCATTGCGCTATACTCAGCGATGTTGTTGGTGGAGAGACCAATACAAATCCCTTGTAGACTCACTAACTCGCCATTTGGATCAAGATAGCCCATGTTGTGGAAGATAGTTTCCAAGTACTACAAATGGCACCATCATCATAACCATTAAAAGTTTCAAGAGATACCGACATCTACAAACCAAATGTAAAAGGGAATCAACAGAAACTGTGTAAAACTCTGAAAAGACACACTGCAAACACACTCAACACACCTATAGTCAGCATGTAGATAGTGAAAACTACACTTGAGATCAAGCATTTAGGTACAACCCATTTATAGGTTGTGCCAAGGGAACTCCATCAAAATCTACTAACTCGTAGGCCCCTTTTGCAAGGACTCACTTGAAAATGTATGGACCTAACGACATGGGTTGAAACTTCCTTGAACCTAACTTATCAGACTCCTGGTCATATAACAGGACAAGATCTCCTTCTGAGAAGACACGAGGCTTAACACTCTTGTCATACTATGCCTTGATGCATCTTTTATGAGCTTTGTTAGCTATAGGAGCATCACGTTGGGTTTCATCTAAACGAGTCATGTTTAAAAGACACCCTTCCTCTACACAAGTGGCAGGAAGAAGTTCGATAGCTAGTTTCAATAACGGAATTTTGCATTTAATTGGGAAGATAGCTTCCAGACCATGCACCAACTGAAAGGGTGTGAATCCAGTAGTTGTCCTAACTGATGTTTGGTATGCCCACAAAGCAGCGTAAATAAGAAAATGTCAGTTCAATTTGTGGAAGCCTACCATGCATTGAAGCATCATCTTAAAAACTTTGTTGATGGCCTCAACCTTTATGTTAGCTTGATGATAGTAGGGAGTATAACTTTCATGGGAAAGTCTCGGATTAACAGTTAATTATGTCATCATACGATTCCAAAATGTTTTTCTATGATCTGTAACTATTGTTTGTGGAACACCAAACTGTGTGATGACATGGTTGAAAAAGAAGTATGTAGTCATTTCACCAGTGTTTTTAAATGTAAGCATTGCCTCAACCCACTTAGTAAAGTAATTAACAACGAAAATAATATAACCATGCCCCCTGACCGAGTGAGGGTTACAATCATGAAGTCGATACTCCATTTCACAAAGGGACCAATAGCGATAACAGGATGTAATGAAGAATGCAGAGCATGGGCATTATGATCACATATCTGGCACACATGACACTTATAGACAGTGATGATGTAGTCTCAAAAGATGGTAGGCCAGAATTAACTAGCACATAAAATTTAATGGGCAGTAGCATGACCAAATAAATGTCCACCACATGCCCCCAAGTGGCATTCATTGAAGACTTTCTCGACCTCCTCAAGTGTGAGGTAATTCAATATCGATTGTGTTAGTTTCACCGAAAAAGTGGATGTAACCTCGGGTTCAGTACTCAAAGGGACAAATGTTTCTGGTCAATTAGATTCAGGAGGAGGACCAGAAGTGGTTCCTGAAGTTCCCAATTCGGTAGTCTACATGTCCTTATGCTTCTGACGATGGCCAGAAGTAGCCTCTGGTGGGAGAGGAGGCGTATTTTGCATTCTATGCGAACGATGGAATGGGGGATATTGTTCTTCCACATTGGATAGTAAATTTTATTAACACAAAAAGAAATAAATCAAAAAGAGTGTAATCTAGGCATAATGGATTACCAAGCAATCGTGAACTATAATATACACCTTAGCGAACCAAGGACTTAATGAACGACAACCAATCTCCTTAAATGTTGTGTTCGGGGTATCATGGTTTACAAGGCGACATACTTGGTTACCTATGGATGGATAGAAATTTATTGGGGACTCCCAAAATATACGCGGCGGTACGTGGAAGTGCAGTCCATAGTAGTGTTATCTAATGCGTAATCATTCGACGAGAGCATTCCCATATACTATACGTGCATGGATCACCACCAATCTACTTGAATGTATGTGGAGTATGATCCTAAACACTCACATATGTGGAACAGATTTCATCTCCAAGATACAACGCTGGCAAACAACGACAACTCCTATGTTAAACAATGTCGAAACACATCTCTAGCCTATACCTCTATGTGTTTGCATTAATGTTACAAATGCCCCTTAGGTTGATTCAGTAAATTTGAAGTTGATCTTGAATTAAGTTTCATTTTTATGGCTCACCACGAATTCACCTGAATTCCCTAAAATGAAAATCTAGCATGAGGAAATGACATCTTTCTCTTCAATAAAAATCTAGCTAAGGAAGGGAAGAGACAAACAATATGAAACATAGAAAATGCATAAAAGAAGATGCTCAATACAATTCCCTTTTCATGCAACTATTCCTAAATCAATATGAATGCAAAACCCTAAATGCCAATGCAATATTTTTTCCTTTCACCGCACTTAACTTTCGAAAATGAGGAAAACTAATATGTGAAGTCTAATCACTATTTCAAATTCACTTTTCAGAATGAGGACAAGAACAACAATTCATCCAAGTAATCAATGATCAAACAAAATAAGTTTGCAAGTGACCTAATGATAAGAACAAAGAAAAATCAAAACCAATTCTTACCAAAGGCAATCAAGCACAAATGAAAACCAAATGGAGGCTTTAGAGAGACCATAAGACACTCAAGACTCGAGGAAGTTCAGCTGGAAGTAGGCTGATCAAATAAAAATTGAGCAAACAAAGCAAATTTTGTGCAAAAATAGGGATCAACATAGGTGCAGGAGCATCACCAGTGCTTTGTAACGCAGGCATGGAGAGGGCCCATATGGGGTGCAACAGAGGCACAGAGGAGGCCTCGGTGAGGGGCAACACTCTGTCAGCAGACTAGAGGGTGAGTTGGTCCTGGGAAAGAGGATTCTGACACAAAAATTGTAAACAAGACTCAATGCAGTCACTTCCTAGGTCTATTCTTGGTTTATTAAAGTAGCAAAGGTCTATGATAGAGGTAAATAAAATACAATGGATAAAGAAACCACCAAGGGAATACATTGTTCCCCAATATGGTCCCCAAATTTTTATGCGGGATTTATGAATGTGGATAGAATTATCTCCCCTAGGTTTGGTGGCTAACTTAAAACAACAAAATGACAAAGGACCCAATGTTTTCCTTAAAGTAAGTAGATGAGGGGAAGAAACCTACTTGGAATCTATCATATGTTCCTTCTTTGGCTTGAATGCTCCAATCCTATCTCCAGTTGCCAAAATTAGAATCTACATAGCCGGACAACACAAGCCAAGAAACTACAAGATCTATGTAGCATCATCTATCTACTTTATTCAACAGATCGACATGGTATGAAATAACGACATCACATATAGGAAAACAAAAGAACCCTTGGCAGCTGAAAAATTGGTTGTTATGAATAAATAATTCATAAAAATAATTAAATAATATAATATTAATACAATAATAATTATTTAATCATTTAATCATTTTTAATCATTATTAATTATGAAATGTTTGTATGGTCAAAATACATGACCAATCACCTTCATGACCAGTCAATACCTATATAGGCAACTGTCACAAAGGTAATTGTATCATCGTTAAGTTATTCATTAATAAACAAAAGTATTATTTGCAACTTGCTATTCTGCAATTTAATTTGAGTCACCACATTGGTATCAGAGCGGTTGACCCTCTAACACTCTCTTGCTACACAGACCCTTCGTATGACACTCACACTTCACTATTCCATTGTCAAACCGCCCCCTGTCATTCTGTGTTGCGTTGAGGTTGTTCCACCGTTACACCGTCATATTTTTTTATCATTGACTCCTCACTTTTCACACCACATCCAAGTTTGTCTTGCACCTACACCATATTCCTAACCTTCCATATGTTCTCTTGTTGATGTGTCCCACCCTATACCAACTTGCCAACTTGTTTCCATCTTGTCCATGCTTCGTATCTTTCACTTGTCAACACTTGCACCATTCCAACAACCCTATTTTCCCATGACTTGTCCCACCATCACCGAACCGTTACTCGTCACCATTGTCGAGCCGCAATGATGTTTTCCTACACTGACCATCCATCGTTTTCCTTGTTGACTCAATCATCACTTGGGCCTATGTTTTGTCCCCCACCCACGACTTTTCATATACGTGAAACTTTATTTTATATATATCTATATATATAAGGTTATATACTATATAATTTATTATAATTATAAATATATATAATTACAAATTTTATAAATTAATTAATAATTATATAAACAATTAATTAAAAAATATTCATTTATACAATAAATTTAATTGATTAAAAAAAAACAATGTGGGTTGTGCAAAGAAAAAAACAAATCCAAAATGGGGAATAATAATGATGAAGTCGATATTAATAAATATCAAGAAGAACTTGATAAGGTACGTCATTGCCTTGATAATGTCGAAAAAGGCAAACAGAGTGAGGAGAAGGATAAAATAAGACAGTTGAAACTCAAGAGGAATTAACAATTGATATAAAAAGAGGTAGACAACATTGAAAAAATGTTGCAAAGGATGTACAACCAAGAAAAAAGGGATTTTGATTATCGTTGGCAACCCTTCTTAAAATTGAGGGATGAAGATAAGTGTGAAGTAGCCCATAAGGTTAAAGAGCAAGAAAAAAGAATGGATCAATTAATAGGAAGGGTGAATTCATTTTTTATAAATGTCTTAAACGCTCAAGAACTTGCAAAAAATCTAAAATCCCAAGAAAGTGAAGAGTCTCTAAATCATTAGATTCTGCAAATAGACTTCTCAGGTAGCCAATACTATACAAAAAATCCCAAAAAAAAGACTATCACAAATTAGAAAGGAGCTAACCAAGTATGATGCTAAAGGCCATAGAGGTGTTATTGTTTGGGTTAGTAAAATGGAAGCCATTTTTTAATCAAACCCAACATTAGGTGAAAATGAAAATCATGATGACATCTAACAATTTGGAAGCAGAGGCATATGATTGGTTCTTATGGTGGTCTAGAAAACGTGACATTTGTTCCTTTCATTAGAAGAATTTTGTGGAAGGTTTTAAAAAATATTTTTCGACAAAGAGGAATATGATGTCTGCAACAAATTTGTTCATCTCAAGCAAATAGGATTTATAAGTGAATATACCCAAGAATGGGAAGTATTGGCTACAAGACAAAGAGGATTTACAAATGAACAACTACTTAAAATGTATATATGTGGACTTAAAGATTATATTCATGCAGAATTGAAATTGTATAAACCCCAAACTATTGAAGAAGCTAGACTTGCAGCAAATGTTATTGAACAAAAGAATAAATTCAATAAGTCATCATATACCAATTTATGAAAAATAAATCAATTACTCGAAGGGAAAATCAAGTAAGAATTCTTTGGACAAGCCTAACAAGTATATTCCACATCAGTTGCGAGAAAAAAGGGAACCAATATTCAAGCTTAGAAAAGAAGAAGGATGGCAATTGTTGCAAGTGTGGAGACAAATTTTCACCAGGACATAAACGCAACACCTCGAAACTTTACAATTGTGGAGCATAACAGAAAGAAAACTCATCAAGTAGTGACTCATATGAGGAGTAATGAGGAAAATGAAGTTCCAAATGTAGAACCAAAAGAGGAACCCATGCATAGAATTTCTCTAGTCGTAATCACAGGAATAGCACAACCACAAACCCTAAAATTAAAGGGGCACATTAAAAAGGAGAACCTTATTGTGCTAATAGACATATGAAGCACTCATCAATTTATAGATGTCAATGTTGCAAGGAGACTAAACCTATTTGTTTACCCTGTGACAGATATAAGAGTCATGGTGGTAGATGGAAAGAAAATAGATGGAGTTGGAAAATGTCATAAGGCTAAACTGCAATTAAATGATTATCAGTTAGAACCAAGTTTCTACACCATACCCCTGGGTGTAGTAGACGTTGTTTTGGGAATATAGTGGCTAAAAACATTAGGAGCGTACTCCATAAACCATCAAGACCAATTCACTAAGTTCAAATGGGCTGTAAGGAAATATAAATTGCTCAGTTTTCAACCACCTCCTACTCAAATCATATATGCACAACAAATGACGAAACTTATTCGAGAAGTCGCACCTGTATTCATCACACAATGTCAACAGTTAGAATTGTTATCTACAAAAGGAATTCCCCAACAACATGAGGTTACAAATTTGATCTAGAAATATAACAAGGTGTTTCACGAGTTGCCTATGAAATTACCTCCTGAAAAGAAGATAGAATATAACATTGAATTAAAACCAGATGTGACGCCCATGAATGTCAAACCATATCACTATCCTCATCATCACAAAATAGAGATAGAAAGGTTAATTCAAGACTTGCTGAAATGTGGAGTTATTACAAAGAGTAGAAGCCCATATGCCACTCCAATAGTACTAGTTTGAAAAAAGGATGGGTCTTTTAGACTCCGTATACACTACGATCATTTGAACAAAATAACTATTAAAAACAAATTTCCAATTCCATTTATAGATTAATTGTTAGATGAGCTCCATGGTGCATAATATTTCTCAAAGTTAGAACTAAGATCAAGTTATTACTAGATTCGAGTAAGGTTGGAAGATATCAATAAAAAAGCATTCAAAACTCATGAAGGACATTATGAGTTCAAAGTAATGCCATTGAGGTTAACCAATGCACCAACTACCTTCTAAGCAACAATGGATGATGTTTTTCACCCATACCTACAGAAGTTTTTACTAGTTTTCTATGACGACATCCTTATCTACAGAAAAATATGGAAAGAGCATCTCAAGTATATGGAAGAGGTACTTTCCTTACTGGAAGAGAATCAATTTTATGCCAAACTATCAAAGTGCACCTTTGGTTAAAAATAAGTTTAATACCTCAAACACATCATATCCAAGGAAGGAGTCAAATAAGACCCCGATAAAATTAAGGAAATTAGGGAATGGTCAAGGCCAAAAAATCTATCGAAACTACGAGGGTTTCTTGTATTAACGGGATATTACATGAGGTTTATAAAAAACTATGCATCATTAACTACACCCTTAACAAACATGTTAAATATAAATGCCTTTCAATGGGATAACAAGGCAGATGAGGCTTTTGAGTCATTAAAAGAAGTGATTTCATCTGCTTTGGTGCTAGCAACCCCAGACTTCTCTAAACCCTTTGTGGTAGAATGTGATGCTTCAAGATTTAGGATTGGAGCAATATTAATGCAAGATAATCACCCCATAGCTTTTTAGGGTTGAAATCTCAACAAAAGAGAAAGCTTGAAGTATACTTACCAGTAGGAGATGCTTTCCATCATACATGCACTAAATAAGTGGCGCCAATATCTATTAGGAAGCAAATTATTGATTCGTACATATCACAACGGTCTTCAATTCATGTTGCAACAAAAGACCTTATCAACATAACAACAGAAGTGGATGGAGAATCTTTCCACATTTGACATGGAAATTTTACATAAAAAGGGAACATAATGTAGTCGATGACGCTCTCTCACGAAAAGATGAAGATGTCACAACATGCACCGCGTTGGTAGTAATTCTGGATTGGCTGGATGAGATTCAAACTGAATATGCAAAGGATCCATATTATTGTTCAATAATAAAAAAATATTAATCAACACCCCAACTTCAAATAGAAAAATGACATATTGTGGTATAAAGGTCGAATTGAAATTTTGTCACCCAAATTTAAAATTAAGGCTCTAAAAGAATCACATAATTCCCCTACAGTTGGGCATGTTGGGTTCTTCAATACATACTACAACACATGTCAATCGCTCTATTGGAATGTCATAAGTAAAGAAATTCAGAAATATGTCACCAAATGTGACATATGTCAAAGAAATAAAAGTTAAACGTCCCAACCCCTGGGTTGCTACACCCTCTACATATTCGAAATCAGAAATGGGAGGAAATCTCAATGGATTTCATTGAATGGTTACTTATGTATGATGGTAAGGACAAGATATTTGTTATGGCGGATAGACTTACTAAATACGAAAATTTTATGACAGGCAAGAAAATAGACTCAAGCAAGCAAATTGCATAATTATTTTGTAAAAACATCTACAAGTTACACAATCTTCCGAAGGTCATTGTTAGTGACAAGGACGTAAGATTTAAGGGAAATTTCTAGAAATACTTTTCCAATCAATCTAGAATAACCTTTAGCATGAGTTCAATGTATCATCCACAATCTTCCAAAGGTCATTGTTAGTGACAGGGACGTAAGATTTAAGGGAAATTTCTAGAAATACTTTTCCAATCAAGCTAGAATAACCCTTAGCATGAGTTCAACATATCATCTGCAAACAAATAGTCAAACAGAAATCGTGAATAAATTCTTGGAAACATATCTTCGATGCTTTGTAATTGATAAGCAAAACAATTGCCTCGGTGGTTGCACCTAGCAGAATGGTGGTACAATACCACCTATCATACCTCAGCTAAAATGACCCCATTCCAAGATTTTTATGATTATGAACCTTCGAAATGGAAGGATTTTTCATTAAATGACTCTAAGGTTCAAACATTGAAGAATCATTTAGAGGAAAGTCAAAGGATTATTAGAATATTAAAAGAAAATAATTGTTAGCAATCGAATGAAACAACAAGCTAACCAACACCGTACAAAACAGAATTCGAGGAAGGTGATTGGGTATTCATAAGGCTACAACCCTAAAAGCAATTATCTTTGAAACAACAAGGGAAGAACAAGTTGGCTCTGAAATTTTATGGACCTTTCCAAATAATTAGAAAGATTAACGATGTTGCTTATGAACTGAAGCTACCAGATAATTGTCAAATCCACAATGTATTCCACGTTTTGTGTCTCAAAACAATGTTGGGACAAAACCAATCAACTCAAAGCAAGATACCTAAAGTCGATGAAGAAGGAAAGATTGTTTTAGTGTTGAAACTGTAGTAAGAAAAGGCTTCATTTAACTTGTAATTTAGTCAAATGAAGAAATTTGATTTTCCACATCAACAAGGTGACTTGATTGCAGTTAGCTAGAGTCACATGGCCTTTTCTACTAGTAAGTCAGTAAATTCAGGTTTGTAGGGTAGAAGTAGAGATGTGCATGAGTTGATTGCTAAGACCTAGCAATCTATTTGAGTTATTGTTAGTTGAACTCAATTAACTGAGATCTAGTCATTAGTTGAGTCAGTAGAAGGTCAAGTGAGTAGTTATGATTGTTGTTAACTCACTAATCTCTTAGTTAACTAGCCAATAAGCTAAAAATAGACCCAGTCATGCATGGAATTCAAATTTCCTAGTTGAGTGGATGGAAAAGGCACATTTATATTTATAATTGTATACTTTTGAGTGTACAATGCTTTTGCACTGAGCAGGTGATCAATTCCCCTTGGATTTGCGTAAGGAATTTTCCTATTAGTTAGGAGCTCAATTTCTCCTAAATTATGCAAGGAAAGAGGTGAAGTTGGGGCCTTGAATTGAATAAGTGTTGGCCAGAGTAGGACAGTCAGCAAGAGAACATGTTTACAGTGCAAGGTGTGCTTCAGGATTGAAGCAAGACATTTTAATAGTTTCTCATTCTCATCTAAATAATGAAAAGCAGTGAAGGGGTTTTCCCCAGTTGGGTTCCCCTATAAAATCATTGTTTTCTTGTGGTTTTGGTGGTTGCATGTCATTGCATGTGTTTCTAAATTGTGATTTACATTTCTCAAAATTGTAGAGGAAATTTGTAATATCTTGTTTTTAGTTTGAATTAATTAGTAGTAGCAAATTTCTATTAATTTCTACATGGTAGCAGAGCTCGAAATAACAATAGAAACTAGACGACAAAGCTTCTCCTTTAGATATTTTGATTTGCAGATTCATTGAATAAAGCTTTCTTCTCTGCAAGAAAATGTCTTTCAACGTATTGAGATTAGAGTATGACTGGAGGGAACCTCGAATTTCATATCATGGAAGGACAAGGTGGAATTTGTACTCAATGATAATGGTGTGTTGGAGTACACCAAAATTGACAGCCCAAAGCCAACAGTATCAGATGCACAACAATTAGGTCAGTGGAAGAAGGATGCCACAAAAGTTAGGAGTATCATCCTGGAGGGTGTGAGAGACCATATAGCCTTGAATTTACGTGGAAAGAAGTATTCCTTTGCATGTGGAATACCCTCACTAAATTATACAAAAATGGTAGTGATGCCAGGAAATTGGCATTGTGGGACAAGCTCAGAAACATCACATGTATAAAAATGAAACCATTCCACATTACCTCTCTCAATTCACTCAGTGTCGAGATGAATTTGGAGGAGTTGGAGAAAATATACCAACTTCGGAAGTAGTGAGCCTGACTCTCCCAAGCCTTCCAAAATCCTGGCATAACTACCATGACACTGTAAATGGGAGGGAAAAATTCCCAAATAGGGAAAGACTTTGGTCTGATTTGGCGTAGGAAAAAATACAAAGGAACACTAGAGATGGAGTAACATCCAAAGCTGAGGAAGAAGAGAATTTTTCCTTGGTTGGGAATGGAAAGAAGGCCCAAATCAAGCTATATTCTAGCCAGAACAATGACAAGAAGAAGGACATAAGTAAAATAAAATGTTTTCACTGCCATGAATATGGACACTATGCAACCAAGTGTATGCACAAGAAATCCAACAAGGAGACTGCAACAGGAGTAGGAGGAGATGCTCTAGCATCTCAATTCGAGTTAGATTTCACCCTCTTTGCTCCCATGGAAAGAACAGTAATAGGGAGTGAGTGGTACCAAGATTTTGGTGCCTCATATCATATGACAGGAAACAAGGAAATCTTCAGTAGCCTAGAGGAGAAGGATCTTAAATTGCACATAGAATTTGGAGATGATGGGAGGTATAGTACCAAAGGAATTGATAATTTCATCTTTAACAGGGAGTCTGGCTCCCATATTCACTTGAAAAATCTAATGAATGTGCCTGGGCTGAAGAAAAAATTGATTTCTATAGTTGTACTGGAGGACAAAGGTTATGATGTGGTGTTCAGTAAGGGAAAATCTTTTCTGAAGCATGTTGCTACTGGACAAGTGAAACAGATTGGAATTAGAGTGAAAAATCTCTACAATCTAGAGGTAGATTTCGCCATGCATGCAACTATACCTCCAGGAGTGAGGTGGGGTGATGTAGAGCCTTAGCCCTATAGTTGCAGAGATTTGGGCACGGTCCATAGGGGAGTAGTAGCAATTCCAATATACTCTTCTCATCGATAATTAATCTTGCTATAGGGGCCCACAATATTCAATCGAAAAAGGACCAGTGTTAGTTGGAGCAGTCAGATACCGAGGAGCACATAGCAGTGTTGACAGCAGAGCAGGAGGCTCAGTAGCAGAGTCAGCAGCGGTGCAAATTTCCCGGTAGACAATATAGAGACAAGTAGCAGTCAAATTCTTAGGAGACAGTTGCAACTTAGAGACACAATTGATGCAATATTTGGATGCTTCTCAGTTGCAGTTGTTGTAGTAGCAACAACAACAGTGAGAGGGATTTGTGTTACAATATCTTCCTACAGGAGTAGGATTAAGGTTGTGCATAACCCTTTTCTTGCAAAGAGGGAGTGTTGAAATTGTAGCAAGAAACAACTTCATTTGAATTGTGCCTTAGTCAAATGGAGAAATTTGATTTTCCACATCAGCAGGATGACTTGGATTGGAGTTAGCAAGAGTGACACAACCTTTTCTACTAGTTAAGTCAGTAAATTCGAGTTTTTAGGCTGGAAGTAGAGGTGTGCATGAGTTGATAGCTAAGATTTAGCAATATAGTTGAGTTATTATTAGTTGAACTCAAGTAACTGAGCTCTAGTCATTAGTTGAGTCAATTGAAGGTCAATTGAGTAGTTATCACTATTGTTAGCTCACTAATCTCTTACTTAACTAGTCAATCTGATAAAAATAGACCCAATCATGCATGGAATTCGAATTTCGTAGTTGAGTGGATGGAAAAGGTACATTTGTATAAATAATTGTATATTGTTGAGTTTGCAATGCTTTTCCATTGAGAAGGTGATCAACTCCCCTTGGATTTGCACAAGGAAATAGGAGGAAGTTGGGGCCTTGAATTTGCTAAGTGTTGGCCAGGGCAAGACAGTTAACAAGAGAACAGGTTTACAGTACAAGATGTGCTTCAAGATTGAAGTAAGAAATTGTAATAGTTTCACATTATCATTTGATTCATGAAAAGCAACGGAGGGGTTTTTCCTAGTTGGGTCCCCCTGTAAAATAATTGTGCTCTTGTGTTTTTTATGGTTGCATGTGTTTCTAAATTGTCATTTCCATTCCATAGAATTATAGAGGAAATTTTTAATCTCTTGTTTTTAGTTCAAATTCATCAATAATAGAAATTTTCTATTAATTTCTACATGTAGAACTCGAAGGCATCCTCGCTACCTGAGAGAAGGTATTACGTTCCAAAACTATTAGAGACTAGCTCATCAAGTGGAAAAAGCTTCCGGAAGAAGATTCCTCAAACCGAAAATTTGCGACAACTATATCCCTCATTACCTCTGCTGTGAGGACAAAGCATTTTTAACAAAGGGGCAATGTTAGGAATAAATAATTCAAAAAAATAATTAAATAGTTAACTAATAATTAATATATAATAATAATAACAATTAATCAACTAATCATTATTAATTATGAAAGTTTTTTATGGTCAAAAGACATGACCAATCACCTTTGTGACTAGTCAATGCTCGTATAAGCAACTACTATGAAGGCAATTGTATTATCATTCAATTATTTATTAATAAAAAAATTCATTTGCAACTTATTATTCAACAATTCAGTTTGAGTCACCACATTGACCCCCACATACTCAATCTTGATTTCATTGAACAAGCTACAATGGATAAGACTTGGACAATAAGATAAAGGATACCTGCCGACAACACATGCAACTCTACTAGGGTGTGAAAGCAGGGAAACTTCTTCATCAAGAAAAATGGCCAACCAAGAGCCAAATTTAGAAGAAGTTTCCCATTTGATGGGGACACTTAATGTAATGGAGACAATTGCTTCCTAAGGGGGGCACTAAACCAGGTGGTTATTGGTGGCCATAACCCTACATCACTAGTTCAAAGCATAATTCCCCATCTTGGGAGTTTATCTACAATTTTTCAGGTATACAACTTTTAGAGTTTTTTTGAGGCCCTAATTGATGCTTTTTTGAGTTGGCAAGGGCTTAAACATTAGTTGCAATCTCTAGATTGGGCCCCAATTAGAATGTATAGTTATTGGCTAGACCTTTCTAACAGGTTATCAAGCGCACCAAATAGAGATATTATGCAAAATTTCCGACCTCGAGAAGTTGATATACCAACTAACCCCAAGGAGCCCACAAACCTTTGGCATTTCATCTTCTATGGTTAGGTCACTGGAACTATAGAGTTATTGCTTTATGTTAAAAGGTCATTCTCTCAATCTCTTGTAATAACTTTTATGAATGTGCATAGTCACCATCTCTTTATGTTCAGAGATAACTACACCATTCTAGTCAGTATGTGTTCTCCAATATTTTGTATTTCATTTGTTAATAGAAGCTGTGTTTTCACGACAATATTCTAAAACCTGTTATATTTCTATGTGCTTTCCATTTATTTTCATGCATATCATTTCATTCCTTGCATGGCTAGGATCATAACCATCCATAAAGAATCATACACATGTACATAAGATCATATAGGGGAACAACCCTCCAACCTTCACTTTATATTAATGTCACAAGTTTACAATGGATCTTGAGACAAAGGCTTTGTTCAATAACAAGAGAAAACCGAAAACCCAAGTAACTAAGAAAACCCATCACCTGAAATATCCACCCTACCCGGGTCTTCCCCTCTTGTCCTCAACTCAATTCGATTGAGTTCTCTCTTTGCCTGCTTTGAGGTCTACCCTATCACATACCTACCTAGGTTGCATCCTTCATATTTTGTTCAGACATATTTTAACACTTCCTTCCTAGGTCCTAGTTAGAATGTGTATTTTTTGGATAAACATTTCCAATGGGCTACCAAACGCACTAAACAGAGATTGTATGAAAAACTTACGACCTCGAGAATTTGATGTACCAAATAACCCCATTAGAGCTCGCAAACCTTTCAGTGTTTCATCTTCTAGGGTTAGGTTTTTGGACCTCTAGGATTCTTGCTTTATGTTAAAAGACCATTCTCTTAACCTCTTGTAATAGCTTTTATGAACGTGCATAGTCATCATCTCTTTATGTTAAGAGATAACTACCATCATTCTAGCCAGTGTGTGTTCTACAATATTTTGTATTTCATTAATTAATAAAAGTTCAATTTTCACCACATTATTGTACCTGCTATATTTCTTCGAGTGTTCCATTTATTTTCATGCATTTCATTTCATTCCTTGTATGGCCCAGATCAAAAACATCCACAAAAATCGTACATATGTACACAGTATCATACAGGGGAACGACCCTCCAAACTTCACTTTATATTAATGCCATAAGTTTACAATGGGTCTCGAGACAAAGGCTTGGTTCAATAATGAAAGAAAAACCTAAAACCCAAATAGCTAAGAAAACCTATCACACAAAATATCCATCCTACTTGAGTCTCCCCCACCTTTCCTCAACTTAATTCGATTGAGTTCTCTCTTAGCCTACTAGGGGGTCTACCCTATCACAAAATTGGTTGAGTTGCATCCTTCATACTTTGTTCAAACCTATTTTCACACTTCCTTCCTGGGCGCTAGTTATAATGTGTAATTCTTGGATGGACCTTTCCAACGGGTTATCAAGCGCGCCAAATTGAGATCATATGCAAAAACTATGACCCCGAGAAGTTGATGTGCCAACTTACCCCATTGGGGTCTACAACCCTTTTGGTGTTTCATCTTCTAGGGTTCAATTTTTGGACCTCTAGGGTTCTTGTTTTAAGTTAAAAGGTCATTCTCTCTGCCTCTTGTAATTGGTTTTACAAATGCATGTAGTCACCATCTATTTTCAGGAATAACTACCACCATTATAGCTAGTTTGTGTTCTACAATATTTTGCATTTCATTTATTAATAGAAGTTGGGTTTTCATCACATTATTATAATACCTACTATTTTCTTTGTGTCTTTCATTTATTTTCTTGCATTTCATTTCATTCCTTGTATGACTTGGATAAAAACCATTCACAAAGAATCATACACATGTAAAGAAGATCATATAGGGGAATGACCCTCCGACCTTAACTTTATATTAATGTCACAAGTTTACAACAGGTCCCTAAGATAAAGGCTTCATTCAATAATAAGAGAAAATTCAAAAACCCAAATAACCAAGAAAACCTATTCGCTGAAATATCCATCCTACCTGGATCTTCACCACATGTCCTCAGTTCGGTTTGATTGATTTCTCTCTCGAATTGCTTAGGGGTTTGTCCTATCATAGGCCTACCCAAGTTGCATCCTTCATACTTTGTTCAAACCAATTTTCAGAATTCATTTTTATTCTGTTGCGTTCTCATCTCCATGACTTGCCTCCTCCTAATTCGCTGCCCTATCACATTCTTACATGCATCTTTGTGTATCGACCCTTCGCCTTTGATTGGGTCAACTTTCCTTGCAGCTCACTTGTCTATTGGCTCTACCCTCTGCTTGCATTGGCTACACTCACACACTACTTGCTTTCAGTTCGAGCGACGTGCTTTCTCGACACTCAGCTTGTTTTGCTACCTCTTGCCCGGTCCAACCTCCTCATGCTGACTCGTCTCACTACATAGTTGGGCACACTCCTTGGTCATGCCATGTCCTTGTGGTGCCCATGCCACCAAGCCATCACGCACTATACATAAGAAACCCCAAATCTCAGTTTTATGAAAGTTAAGTTAGTGCACCCTCTCTAAACTCTCTTTTGTCACATTCTTTGCAATATAAACATCGCAAATGTTGTGATGGTGGTGTTACTCTCAGTTTTTTGCTTCATGTGCACCTTTGGCACGTGGACAAGATGTGGGTGTGTTGTAGCACTTTAGGATTGACAAGTAGACATTAGCTCTTATTTGTTCGTGAAAACTTAAAAAGGGAATTTTATGTCTGGACTTTTATTAAGTTAAAAGTTATTGATATATTCAACTTATAGACTCTTAAATATTTTTAAATTACAATAACATTTAATTGATTTAATATAGCATAGTCCAAAACACTTTAAATAATTACAATTTATCATAGTTAAAAACACACCATATAAGATTATTAACATTAAAATAAGTAAAATGTAGCAATTGATAATTTTAAATTAAATTATCTCGTTAAATATCCACTAAAACCTTAAAGTATATCAAAAATAGAAGCATGAAATTGCATAAAAATTGAAAAATAATAAATTTGTAGCAATCCCTATAGCTTAATGATAAATAAAATATATAATTTAATATATTGCAAATTAACTTGGAGTACATAGGAATAAATTTTTATAGTTAAGTAATATATATATTATTATATATATAAGGTCAGTTATCATATATTATTTGTTATTTCTGTATACAATGTCTCATGTTTCTATTTTATTAGTGTTGAAGGTTTTAGTGGATATTTAATGAATAGGTTGTATGTTAGTTATACATATAATAATTTGGCAATCTCTATAGCTTAATGATAAATAAAATGTGTATTATTTGATATATTCAATAAGTGAGACCATGAAAATTATATATAATATGAATTATAGGTAGCTCTATAGTTATGTTAACTATTACTATAATTATATATAATTAACATAAATCGGAAAACCTTCCAGAATGTCACGCTTAAAGATATATATATAATATATATATATATATATGAATATATAGTCTTAAGCCATGATATTTGAAATTTTTCTGGTTTATTTTCTGATTTAATTTATCTAGAATCCGGCAGAGATTCATTGAAATCACAAGTTTGACAGGTGAATTTTTCACAATTGAAATGCTCGAGGAATCAAGGGTGTTCAATCTAAATATGCAATAAAAAAATCAGTTTAAACAACACAAATTAATTATTGAATTGAGGCTTCTGTGATCCATGTCAATTTTTTTAGAGAGGTTTTCAGCGATAATCACATCAAAATTCATTTGTCAACGCGTTTCCAACCATGAAATGTGGTTCATCGTAAGGACAAGATGAAGAACTAGATCAAGGCAACAAGTTAAATAGAGATTCAAACGGCTAGAAAGAAACAACTACTATTGACCAAAGGAAATAAGTACAATTGACTGGACAACAACTATATTTGATTGGTCCATAAGTTAAGGAAATTTTAGTTACTTCATTTAATTAATTAGTTAATTTGTTAGAATATATTTATATTAAATTCATATATAACTAATATCTAATTGTAAATAATTAAATTTTTATGAAATAAACTATAAACCTAGTAATTTAATTATCCTCTTCTTCTTTTACTAATTAATATAAAACTAAATAAACTCGTATAATATAGGAAATAGGATAATAATAATTGATGTTGATTTTAGGTAAATCACTAAGTTAGTTAATTTTAATTTACTAGGCCTATTTATATTTATTATTATTTTATTCATATAAATTTACTTATATTTCTTTTGCTTTTATTGAAAATAAGAGGATAATAAAACCTCCCTTATTACTTAATTAATCTCTTAGTTGAAGTTCTAAAAAAATTTAGTATATTTTTACTTAGTAATTTGATATATAAATAAATGAGTTTGAAATTACAAGCATTTATTTTAAATAACAAATCAACTAATTAATTGATTAATTGATAACCATTTAGGTTTAATACTTACTATTTCCATAATATTTTTCTTTCATTTAAATGTGAA